>JASPKP010004414.1:15000-17692 GCA_030674155.1 Stramonita haemastoma | reverse complement strand
ATTAATACATTTATTTCAGTTTACAATAAACATGCACCCTTCTAAGGAAAAGAGTTAAGGATGTAATAAAACCACCTGGTATAACAAAAGATACGAATCTGAAATACATTATAGAAACTATTTAAAAACTCATGGGACAAAAGAGCAATATAAACCCAAAGAAATAAGTTAATTCAATTAAACGCCGATCAAAGCGAAATCCCTAAAAAGTGTTGGTGTCAGCAAATGATTCTCGCCAAGTCTGGGAAGCTATAAATTTATTAACAAACAAACGTGTACCCAAAAAGTCAACATGCCATTAAAGACATATCAGCAGATGAATTAAACTGCCCATTTTTCAAATGTTGCAGATAAAGTTATATTTCATGACAGATCAAGAGATAACGACTTCATTATTTAAAAACAGTACATGGAGTCAAAACCAATTAACTTTCCTTTCTACCTACACCAATGACTATTCTTGATGTACTCGAAAGCTTAGTTCTAAAAAAGAAGTCAAGAACTCGTGATTTAGATGACTTAGATGCGAAAATATTAAATCTTTCAAGCCCGTTGATTTTCGACTCACTTACTACCTTTTACAATTTGTGCATTGAAAAAAATTTGCTTCCCTTACAAATGAAGCAAGCTAAAGTTATACCTGTTTACAAGTCGGGTGATTCCTCTTCTCCGTCAAATTACAGACCGATTTCCATTTTGTCTGTCTTATCTAAGCCTGTTGAAAAGCATTTACAAAAATCCATATATTCTTACTTTACTAACAAACTTATGAGTGAAAGTCAGTCTGGGTTTAGAAAAAACTATTCCTGTCATACAGCCTTATCCAACTCACTGACAATGTCTTGCATAATATAAATGAAAATAAATTTACTGGTCTTCTTTTTGTTGATTTCGAGAAGGCTTTTGATGTCATTAAACCACTCTTTATTATTGCGTAAATTATACTTGTACAAGCTAACACCAGAAATTATTAATCTTCTAGCAAGTTTTTTTGTCAGATAGGAAGCAGCTAGTGGTAGTAAATGACCAAACATCAGATTTAGTAGACGTTAAACATGGTATACACAAGGATCAGTGCTCGGACCCCTACTGTTTTCCATTTATGTAAACGACTTACCCTGCTTTGTAAATTGTCACTGTGAAATGTTTGCTGACGATACATCTCTGTTCTGTAGTGACTCTGATCCCAATACGTTAGGCAACAAACTACAGGATAACATTGACAGACTAATTTCTTGGACACAGTTAAATCATATGTCTTTAAATGCGAAAAAAACAAAATGTATGTATGTTTCAGCTAGACAGAAAAGACAAAAAATGAAATCCAGTTTTAAACCCTTGTTTATTGAATAACGATTAATTGAAGAAGTGGATTCTCATAAAATACTAGGTATCACTATTGACAAGAGCTTGACATGGACAGATCACGTGATGTCTCTGGGAAAACGTCTCTCTAACAGGTTACTTCAGCTATCTAAGATAAAGAACTTTCTCGACAACCACTCCGTAAATCTTCTTTTGTGGCCATGTTTTGCCAATTATCGACTATGCATCTACACTATGGGACAAATGCAGTGAAACAAATTTGAAATTTTATCCACGTTTATATAAAAGAGCACTTAAGCTGGTTCTGTTAAAGTCAAGCTCATTGACTGTTTCTGATTACAAGCAATTAAATATACTGACTTTTCATAAAAGACTTTTTTTTCAACAAAGCTGTGTGCATGCATAATGTTATAAACGGAAATGCTCCTCCTAAGATTAAAAAATCCTTCAAAATAAATCCGCACAGGCATATCATTTATTAACGTTCCCAAGACCCAGAAAATGACCTCTACAAGTCAAGTTTTCTGTATTCGGGTAGTCATTTATGGAATAATCTCCCAGTAGATCTAAAAAGTACTACAAGCAAAACCCCATTTAAAAAACATTTAAAAAAAAACTATTCATGAATAACAGTAGTGAAAAAGACTTGTAAGTTTTACCTTATCACCACTGTGTACTTTTGTGCCATTCACTGATATTTTGTTGTTGTTATGATTTTCAATGTAAGTTTGTTAATATAATTAAATGATTCGTGCAGAATAATGCAACGGTGCGCCTACGCGCGCATATGTGTATAATTGTATGTATATATGATGTTTGTATATGCTGTTTGTGCAGTGTGTGTGTGTGTGTATGTGTGTGTGTGGTGTGTGTGTGTGTGTGTGTGTGTGTGTGGTGTGTGTGTGTGTGTGTGTGTGTGTGTGTGGGTGTGGTGGGTGGGTGGGTGGGTTTGGGTGTGGGTGTGGGTGTGTGCGTGTGTGTGTGTGTGTGAGTGTGTGTGTGTTTGTGCATGTGTGTGCATGTGTATGTTTCACATGTGTATCTAACAAATAATAGCAGGCATGGGTGGGTGATTGTCGATAAACAAGTGTTTATTAGTATGTATGCATTTTGAATATTGAAATGTCTAAATATTGATATGCTAAAATTTTGCTTAAGATGTGTGTAGTTGGCTAGTTTTCAGTGATTATCATTTTAGTCCTCTTTATTGCTGTTATTATTGTCGTTGTCATTATTGTCGATATTTTTTCTTTTTCATTTTCTTACATACTTTTCTTTGTAGATGGCTTGATGAAAAAAAGCAATTGTTTTGCTTACTCAATGTACATCTGTAAATAAAAATTTGACTTTGACTTGACTTTGACTT
>JASPKP010004413.1:5000-17692 GCA_030674155.1 Stramonita haemastoma | reverse complement strand
AAATTTACTGATGTAAACAAAATTGTTGTTTTGGGTTTGGTTGGTTGGTTTGTTGGTGTGTGGTGTTTTTGTTGTTGGTGTGTGTGTGTGTGTGTGTGTGGTGTGTGTTGTGTGGTGTGGTGGTGTTTGGTTTTTTAGAGCGAATATCCCAGGTGAAAAAATTTTTTAAAATTTAAAAACAACAACAAACAACCACACGCGTACGCGTGCCGCGCGCGCCACACACACACACACACACCACCACGCGCGACAACACACACACAACACACACGCACGCGCGCGGCGCACACCACCCACACTGACTTTTTTTATGAAAAAACCCAAACCCCCCCACCGAAACCTCTCAACCCTTGTAATCAATTTAACAAAACCAAAAGTTCACTAAGCCAATAAAGTTTTGATAACCAGTTCACTAACTACACCACCAAAAAACCCAATTTAAAACCAAGAAATTTAAAAAAAGCAAGCGGCAAGAAGAACAACCCATCCAAAAACTTTCCAACAAGACAGTATCAATGAAGAAATATAAACCCAAAAGGGTGTCAATCATAAAAGAACATGGGAAACCCAAGACAGAACCACGGACACATCAAGCAAAACAGAGTAGAGAAACAAAACCCCCCAAGAACAAATCCAAACCCCAAACCCCACCCCCCCAAAAAAAAAAAAAAACCCAAACCAACAACCAACCACCCCCAAACCAAAAAACCAACCAACCACCCACCCCCCAAATAAACCCAGACCAACAAAAAAACCCACCCCCAAACAACCCCCACCCAAAACCCACCCAAAAAAAACAACCCCCCACCCCCCAACCCCCCCCAAAATACCTTGGGATGACCCTGGCGGTGCTGCAGCAAAAATGGGGGGGGGGAAGCCCCCCCAGAAAGGGGACGAAGAGACGCCCAAAAACTTGCCAACACGCGGCCCAGGAGGGATTTAAAATTCCTGACATGGGGATTGGGGGGTAGGTTTGTGTTTTGGGGGATAGTTGGTTGTTGGGTGTAGATGTAAAGTTATGGTGGTAGGAGTTTGTGGGGGGGAGGAGGGGGGAGTAATTTTAGAGGGGGGGGGGTTGGGGGGGTTTTGTTGTATGGGGAGGGTGATGCCATAGTTTTGGGTGAAGGTTAAAGGGAATGGAGCTCGGGGAAAAAAAATTTTTTTTTTATATTTTTGTAAAAGGGGGTTGGGGGAGGTGGGGGGGGGGAAGAGGGGGGGTGGGGGATGGGGGTTTGGTTTGTGGGGGGGGGAAAGGGGGTGGGGGGGGTTGGGGGGTTTTAAGGGAAGGGAGTGAAAAGGGGACTTTTTTTTTTTTTTTGAAGGTGACGTCTCTTGTTAGGTGGGGGGGGGGGGGGTAGGATAATGTTTGGGTGTCGTCCTCTCTCTCTTCTCTTCTCTCTCTCTCTCTCTTCTCTTTCTTCTTCTTCTCTCTTTCTCTCTCCCTCTTCTCTCCCCTCCCCCCAGCAGACGACAGCAATCTGTCTTCAAACCTGCGCGCGCGCGGGAGGAACAGTCAAGGCTTTTGGCTTCACAAGGAGGGGAAGAGGGGAGGGGGGGGGGGGGTGGGGGCTAGAAGTGAGGAAGGTTGTTTTTTTTTGGTGAGAAATGGTAGGGGACATAAAAGCGAGACCCTGCCCCTCTTCGAAGAAAGAAGTATTTTTTCCAGTTCTCTCCTTTTCTTCTTTCACATTAAGGGGGACGACAATCTTTCTATCAGATTACAACTGATGGCCAAGGTGCCTTGCAGGGAACAGGTAAGGGGAGGGAGACGAAGAGGCAGAAGAAGAAAAAAAGGGGGAAGGACAACATCAGAGAATGGACGGCCCCTTAGGGGGAAAACGATTGTACGGAGGGTGGGGCCGTAGGGAGTGAAGGAAGGGGTTAAAAAATCTTCTTTTTGGCCCCCGACGGTCTGCGGGACTAGGGACAGGTGAAGGTGAAAAAAGAGCGCACAACGACGGTCAGCAGCCACTTAAAGTCAATGATCAGCCAACCGCTGTTTGATGTGGCTGCAGGGTACACACACGGACCCCTGGGAAAAAAAAAACAAGATCATTAGTATGCATCGTAAAAAAATGAGCTGAAATCATCCCCAAAAATGTAACTTAGTTATGATGATGGATTTTTTTTTTGGGGTTTGTTTGGGGGATAAAAAGGGAGGGAAAAGGGAGGGGTGGATGAGATGAATGGAGGGGGGGGGTGGGGGGTGGGGGTGGTGGGGAGTTTTGATATTGTCGTTTTTAGTCGATGAAAAGTTGTCCTGGAATTGGGGCGTCGGAAAAGGAAAAAATTTTCGATTTTTTTGCAGTTAGCTGCGGCTTCATGCACAAAAAAAACACACGCACCGCACACACACACACACCAACAACACACACACACACACCACACACACACAACCATACCACACCCCCCCCACCGCACCCCACACCCTTCCTCTGTCTCTGCTCTTTCACACACACAACCACACACACACACACAACCCACACACACACACCCCCATCACACACACAACACACCCAACAAAACCACACACCAACAAACCCACCAACACCAACACACACACACACACTCACGCCCCCGGACGAGACCAGGGGGCTATAAACTGGGCCCCCTGCGCAATGCCGCAAAACATCTTACCAAAACGTTAAACCCCTTCCCCCTATTTGTAAAGTAGGCCATTATGTCCGGGGGGGGAAGGATGATAAAATTGACAAAACTGCATACAAAAGGGGACTGGATGTGAAAAAAACACGAGTGCTTTTTCCATTACCCCCGAAAAAAGGAAAATTTTAATAAATAAATAATAACCCCAAAAAACACACACCCCACACACACACACCCCACACACACACAAACCACACACACACAAACACCACACAAGCCGCAGCCACGCACGACGTACACTTACTTAAGCGTCTATCCCCATCGTTAAATTTTTTCAAAGTGGTTTTTGGAAGGTTGAGATTAATTGTTAATTTTTTATTATATACCCACTGACTTTTTTGTTGTTTTTTTTTCTTTTAAAAAAGATTATACTTTCATATTTCTGGGGTGAATGAAAAATTTTTTTGATTTAATCCTTAACGACCTTTGTCAATATTTCAAGAAAAAAAAATTCCCCAAGCCTCAAATTATTACAATGTCATGTACATTACAACGATAATAGGGGGTTAAGCCAGAGCCTTGTGGAAAACCAGCTAAAGAGAAAGATACGTAATTTACTCCTTTTGAAAACAAAAGCCTGGGTGCGGCTTTTAAACAATTAGTAAGCCAAAAAGGCAGCTGCCTCTAATACCCAGGCAGAAATTATTAGGGATGCACGGTGCCCCATTGATCAAAAAAACCCTTGAAACTTAAAAAAAAAAAACAACGTTGTACTGTTGTTTTACAATTAAAAAAAAATGCATTTAATCTCTCTTCCCCTTCTCTGTCTCTGTTTGTCTCTCTGTCTCTCTGTCTGTTCTCGTCTGTTCTTTGTCTTTTGTCTCTCTGCTCTCTGTCTCTGTCTCTGTGTCTGTCTCTGTCTCTGTCTCGTCTCTGTCTCTCTGTCTCTCGTCTCTCTCTTCTCTCTCTCTCTCTCTCTTCTCTTCTCTCTCTCTCTTTTCCTCTCTCTCTTTTTCTCTTCTCTCTCTTCCTCTCCCTCCCCCTTTTCCCATTACACACACATATCCTCTCTCTCTACTACACACACAACACCACACAACACACCACCAAGCTTACACCAAACCCCCCACACACACACACCACAAACACACACACACACCCACAACAACACCAAACACACACACCACCAGCCGTTCCCACAATTCAAAAGGCCTCTTAACCTTTTTTTAAAGCTGCTGAGAAATGACTAACTAAAATTGTGTGAAAAACGGTTTATAAAGCAAATAAGGAATTAGGGTTATACTCAAGCTCTTGTGAACAAAAAGAAGGGTGGGGCTTGGGAAAAAACATTGTGGGGGGGGGTTTTTTTAAAAAAACGCAACAAAAGTAATTTTTTTTCAATCAACACTCGATTAAAATGACATGATGGGCAACTGAAATAAATTTAAAAAGGGGGTATGTTCTTCACTTTTTTAAGCGTCATGGAGCAAATCAGCCAATAAAAGAAATTTTTAGAAATTGAATTATTGAAACTAAATTTTTTTTTTTTTTTAAAAAAATGGTTTGTTTTGCTTTTAATTCAAAGAAAAAATTTTCCCTTTTTTTCCCCCTGCGATAAATTTTCACTAAATTTTTATATTTTTTTTATTTCTATTGACAAAAAGTTTTCAACAAGTCCTATTTTTTTTCAGGGGGTGGGGTAGGGTGGGGTGGGGGGGAAAAAATAGGATTTCAGATCTTTTCAAATCCCTGGGGCGTATTCAGTTTTCAGTAAGATACCCCCCCCCCCCCCTTCCCTTTCTCTGTTCTGTCTTGTCTGTCTGCTCTGTTGGTCTGTCTGTTGTTGTTGTCTTTTTCGCTGTTGTCTGTCTGTCTCGCTCTCTCTCTGTTCTTTGTTCTTTGTCTTTTTTTCTTTGTCTCTGTCTCTGTCTCTGCCTCTCTCTCTCTCTCTCTCCTCTCTTTCTCTCTTTTTCCCCTCCCCTCTCTCCCTCTCTCTCCCTTCTTAAAAAGGAAAGGTAAATGTTCCCCAGTTGCATGGTTGTAGGGGAGTGAGGAATAAGACCTCGCTTCTAGGAGCTAGCTTTGAGGGCGGTGCCCGCTTCTCACCCTCGTTGCTTTACCTTCCCTGCCCCCAAAGACCGGGCCCTTAGACAGGGGGTGAAAGGGGAAATTGCACTGAAAAAAAAGGGGGGCAAACGGTCCCCCACCCCTTTGTAACCCGCTCGGGGTTTTAAAATGGAAGGGGGGGGAAAGGAAATCTCTGACCCTGATATTTAAAATTTTATATATATATATATAAAATATATATTTTGGTGTGTGTGTGTGTGTGTGTATAATTTTATATATATAATTTTATTTAAAATATATGTTTTAGTTAAGAAAGGTTGCTTGAATTGATCAATGGTTGATATATTTTTTTTCTGTAAATTTTTTTCTCGTAAACTTTTTTTTAAAATGAAAAAAAGATAATATTTAAAAAGATTTGTTTACTAAAAACCTCCAGCCCCAAGAGGGGGGAAAAGGTGAATTAAAAAATTTAAAACCCCGTGTGTGTGTGTTGTGTGTGTTGTTTGTGTTTGGTGGTGTGGGGTGTTGTTGGGGGGGGTTGGTGTGTGTGGGTGTGAGTGTGTGTGTGTTTGTTGTGTGTATGTAGTGTGTGTGTATGGGGGGGTTTTATGTTTGTGTGTTTTTTTTTTGTGTGTTGTTGTGTGTGCTTGCTTTTTTGCTTGCTTGCGCGCGCGCGCCGGGGGCGTGTAAACAAAACCATGTCTTCTTTCGTTAAAAATACAGTCGTCAAAAGTTTTAAATTTTTTTCGGGAATCAAAAACCATTACAATAAATTTTTATCTGTTGACACAAAGGAAATTTTTTCCAAACGTTTTTGAAGGGGAGGTAAAAAACGTGGCCCCTTGCATTTTCATCCTACCCAACCCTTTTGTAACAAAGAAAAAAGGGATAAGCTGTCTTTCAGTGGGTCATTACCCCCCGCAGCTTCCCTGCCAACTCTCTGATAAATCAAAAAAAAAAAAAAAATAATATAAAAAAAAAAGTTTAAAAAAAAAATAGTATAAACTTTTTTGATTTTTGTCTTTAAATTTTATAAAGGTATTTACGGGGAGAGAGAGAGAGAAGGGGGAAAAGGGAGAGGAGAGAAAAGGAGAGAGAGGAAAAGGAGAGAGAGGGAAGAGGGGGGAGAGAGAAGGGGAAAAAGGAGGAGGGAAAAAGGGAAAAGGAAAAGAGAGGACAGACGACAAAACAGACAGACAGCAGACGAACAGACAGAAGGACAGACAGAATAGAAGCAGAAGACAGAGACAGAAAAGAGAAAAAGACAGAAGATGGGAGAAGTGGAAAGGAAAAAAGACAGGGAAAAGAGAAACAGAGGGGAAAAGAAAAACAAAGAGAGAAGAGACAGAGAAAAAACAACAACAGAGAGCATCAAAAAACAGACTGAAAGAAAGAAAATAAGTACATGATAAGGGTTGTAAAGGATGGAATTGTCATCACCTGTCTATGCACCTTTTTGATGTTGTTCATTTTTTAGTCCTCCAAGAGGGGGGAGAGAGAGGAAGGAGAGAGGGGAAAAGGAGGGGGAGAGAGAGAGAGAGAGAGAAAGGGGGAGGGAGGGGAAGAAGAGAGGAGGGGGAGGGGAGAGAGAAAAGAGGGGGGGGGGGGGGGGGAAGGGATTTTTGTTTTTTTTGATTTTTTTTGATTATTTTTCATACCGCGGTAAGGGATAAGCACCTTGTGCTTTTTTTTTTTAATCCGCCCCCGGGAAGTTTTTGTAAACCCCGCCCAGGAAAGGGGAAGGGGAATTTTGGGAAAAAAAAAAGACAGACAGAAAAACGGGACAGAGGACAAAAAAACAACAGCAACAAAGACAGACAGAGAAGAGAAGAGAAGGGAAGGGAAGAGAAAGAAAAAGGGGAGAAGAGAGAAAAGGAGGGAGAGAGAAAAGAGGAGGGAGAGGGAAAAAGGGGAAGGAGAAGAGAGAGAGGAGGGGAGAGAGGGAAAGAGAGAGAGGGGGAGAAAAAGGAGAGAGGGGAGTTCACAAAAAGATGATGTGCATCTATTTGTCAAAGCATCTGTGATAAGAGATTTTTAGTTCTTTTAAACAGCAAAATTGAGACGTGACGTTTAGGAGGGTTTTTAAATTAAAAAATTCAAATTTTTTATTTTGAGGATAAGAATAAGCGCTCGTGTGCTTTTTTAAACCCCTTCCCACCCGTATCGGGGGATAATTCCAAGGTTTTTAAAAGAACCTTTAAATAAACAAAAACAATAATAAACCCCAAAGTCCTTCGGATGAGCTATAAACGGAGGTCCGTGTGCGAACGCACATGTAAAACCCGTTCCGTTTTTTGAAGGTAGGCCCTTTGTGAGGGGGAACAGATTACTTAAATTACAAAAACCTGCATGCACATGGATGTTTATGCCATCATCTTCGAAATAAAACAATAAATAGATAAGATAAATTAAAAAAAAGAAGAAATTCAAGTAAAACCCCAAACAGGACACACCCAGGGCAGTGATCACTGCGAAATCGGTTAGTTTTTTTTTTTTATTTATTTATTTATTTATTTACTTAGTTATTTATTTTTTCCTTTATATCGAGTATAATGGAACAAGCACTCATGTGCTTTTTTACAGCCAGTTCCCGTGTGTATGCCCCGTGTGTATGCAGTTTTTTAAAATCTTTCTTCTGTTCCCACCGGCACACAATGGCCTACTCTTATGAAAAGAGGAAACAGGATTTAACGTGTGCGCAAGATCTTCTGCGTGCGTTTGCAACACGGGGCCTCGGTTTATGTCTCATCGAAGGACTTTTTAGGGAGAGTACCGTGGAGTCAGCCTGATGGTAACTCCAGGGGAAAAATCTCCTCGAATGGAATCGAACCCGGGTCGTTAAATGTTTGACCACTAAGCTGTCCCCCCCCCACTTGTGTCATATTTCCATGTCCCTATTGCCTCTGCTGCAGGACACGACATGCACAGGGCTAGCAGACATTCATGTGGTCTTCAGTTCCATATGCTGTTGTCCATTAATGTCTTCTGCACACCTTCTGAAACCAACAGTAGGATGCCAGGGAGTTTGGGGGTTGACAATCTCATCAATCACACGGTGGATCAGTGGTCATAGAGGTAACGCACCTGCTACAAAGTGAAAAGTCCGGGTCGGAAGTGTGCCGTGGTTTGATCCCCGTTTGGGCCTAAAACTTTCCCCCCCCCCCCCATCCATAAGATCATGAGTGGTGGTCTTGGTGCAAGTCTTTTGGATGAGATAATAAACTGAGGTCCGTTGTGTTACACATCATTTTTTTTTAGCGCACGTTAAAAAAACAAACAAACACGGCAGCAAGACAGTTGTCTGTGGGAAAAGTCTGTAGAAAAAAGCCACTCTAATAGGGAAACAAATACAGTTGCAGACAGGAAAAAAATATAGGTGGCTTGTCTTTTGGCAAACGCCACTCTCCCCGGGGGGGGTTGGGGGGGGGGGGGTGGGGGGGGGGGGTGGGGGGGGGGGGGGTAGCCCGAAATTTAACGCAGATAAATCTACTGTGACTTAAAGTAATGATATACCATCATAATAGGATGAATCATACCATAATTATATCAATCATTACCCTCATTATATAAATCAAACAGGAACATCATTCTATGACCAATCTGAACGTCATTCTATACCAATCATAACGTCAATTTTAGGACCAATCCTAACGTCAGTAAAGGACAATCATAAATTTTCATTATAAGATAAATCCTAACGTCATTCTTTGATCAATCCGAACGTCATTATATGACCAATCCTACGTCATTATGTGACCAAATCATAAGCCATTAAAGGATCAATCATAACGTCAATATATGATCAATTCCCCAACGTCATTATATGATCATTCATAACGTCAATATATGATCAATCATAACGTCAATATATGATCAATCATAACGTCATAATGATCATTCATAACGTCATATATGATCAATCCCAAAAGTCATTATATGATCAATATTAACGTCATTATATGATCAATCATAGCGTCATTATATAATCAATCATCACAACATAATAATATCTTCTGCTCCTTTTCTTTCGTGAATGGTGTCTCACATTGTTTTGTTGCTTACTTTGCATGATCACACCGTCTTAGTTCTTTCTTCTCTGGATTCGATTGTCTGCTCTTCAATAAATGATCCATGTCCGACTCTTTTTTCTCTCCCTTCTTGCCCACTCTTCTGTGTGTGAGAATACAAAAGAGGAGGGAAAACAGAATGCAGGCCATTACAGAAAGCCAAAGACAATATAGATTTTGTCCTTCACCATCTAGACCTCTTCACACTAACTCATCCATAAGGTCTGTGTATTTGTGTGTGTGTGTGTGTGTGTGTGGTGTGTGTGTGTGTGTGTGTGTGTGTGTGTGTTGTGTGTGTGTGTGTGTGTGTGTGTGTGTGTGTGTGTGTGTATTGTTGTGTGTATTTGTAAGCGTGTGTGTGTAAGTATGTTGTGTATGGTGTGTGTGTGTGGTGTGTGTGTGTGTGTGTGTGTGTGTGTGTGTGTGTGTGTGTGTGTGTGTGTGTGTGTGTGTGTGTGTGTGTGTGTGTTTTGTATTCTATTATATCGAGGATAATGGAATAAGCACTCATGTCCTTTTTTTCATACAGTCCCAATGTGTATGCAGTTGTGTAAATACTTATTGTCATCTGTTCCCACCGGCACACAATGGCCTACTTTTACGAAAGCGTGCGTGCGTGCGTGCGTGCGTGCGTGCGTGTGTGTGTGTGTGTGTGTGTGTGTGTGTGTGTGTGTGTGTTTTGTGTGTGTGTGTAAGTGTGTGTGTAAGTGTGTGTGTAAGTGTGTGTGTAAGTGTGTGTGTGTAAGTGTATGTGTGTGTGTGTAAGTGTTGTGTGTGGTAAGTGTGTTTGTTTTGTGTGTAAGTGTGTGTGTATGTGTGTGTGTGGTGTTGTGTTTGTGTGTGGTGTGTAAGTGTGTGTGTGGTGTAAGTGTGTGTGTTGTGTTTGTGTATTTGTAAGTGTGTGTGTGTGTGATGTGTGTGTGTGTGTGTGTGTGTGTGTGTGTGTGTGTGTGTGTGTGTTGTGTGTGAAACAAGAGGTAGGGGGATGGGAGTGTAGGATACTAAAAAGAAATGTGACAGAAAAACCAACAGGAAAAAGGAGAAAGACACACACACACACAAACAAACAAGAGAAAAAACACAATGTAAACAAACAATGAAGTCAGTAAGAAAACGATAGCAAAAAACAAAATCGGAAAATAAGAGACAAAACAACAAAAAAGAAAACTACGAAAAAGAAACAAAAGCAAAAAGAATTTTTGAAAAAAAGGAAACAAAGAAAAAAAAAAACCCACAGAATAACAAGACAATGTCAAGGTATGAAAAAAAGAAATAAAAAATAAAAACAAGAAAAAAAGGAGGCAAAAAGATCGGAAAAAGAACGAAAATTGAAAGTCAAGAAATAATAAAGCAAAAGCCCAGAATAGTCAAGAACACAGAAAAAAAAAACCCACACCAGAAAGACAGAAAAAAGAGGACAAAAAACCCACTCCAAACAAACGGGAAATGACAGAAAGCAGAAAGAAAGAAAAACACAATTATGGTAAAGAAAGAAAACAGGAAAAAAAAAGAAAGGAATGAAAAGACAGAAATAAAAAAAAAGAAAGAGATTTGAAAAAGAAAGAGCGCAGCAGGGGTGGTGAAAACAAAAGAAACAGAAAAAACCAACAAAAAAAAAACAATAAACGACAGAAAAAAAGAAGAAGAAACGGGAAAGAAGTAAAGGACCAGTCAAAAAAGAAAGAGAGAAAGAAAGAAAGAAGGAAAAAAAGAAAGAAAGAACGAAAGAAGAAAAAGAACTTGAAAAAAGGGCAGGAAAGGAAACAAAACCACAAAAACAAAGAATATCTAGATTAAAAAAACAACAACGGATAGACAGAAAGAAAGAGATCAGAAAAAGAAAGATAGACAGACAGACAGAAAGAAAGCAAGAAATCGGGGAAAATGCAAAGGAGCAAAAAGAAAAGAAATTAGAAAAAGACAAACAGACAGACAGACAGACAAACAGAAGAAAATGGGGAAAAATACAGACGGACAGGAAGACCAAAAAAATAAAAAAAAGACAGACAGACAGAAAAAAGAAAAGGAAAAAGGAAGGAAAAGAAAAGAAATCTAGGCAAGCACACAAACAGACAGACAGAAATCAGAGCAAAAAAAGTAGCAAGAAAAAAAATCGGGGGAAAAAAGAAAAAAAAAAAGGAAATGAGAAAAGAAAGAAAGCAGGACAAACAAAAGAGGGAGAACAAGAAAAACAAAGAAGACAGGAAAAGAAAAGAAAACGGGAGAAAAAAAACAACAACAGATTGTATCAAAAGATATAAGACAAAATTTGACATTAAGTAAAACAATGAACAAATGTAAAACAACAACAGAAACGAACGTTAAGAACAAAAAGACAAAAAGAACGAAACATCAGAAAAAAAGAACAATGAATACATTTACAATAGAAACAAAAGAATAGGTGTTAACAAACAAATATACAATACTACTTGAAAAAGCAAGTAAAACAACACACGCACGCGCGCGCGCTCGCGCACGCACGCACGCACACACACACACACCACACACACCACACATGTCGATCTCTTTCTTTTGTAAATACTGTAATAGACAGCCATTACCCGGGGGAGTGGGAGGGGAGTGGAGGGGAGAGGGGGGGGGGGCTCAGCCCTCAATAAATCGTTACTGAGGACAAAACCTCCCCAGTCGCCAACATCTTTGTCATTAAGATTCCCTCTTTGTTTCTGCCTTACAAACACTCACTGTTTTCCTTTGCTTTTTGTTGCTGTTGCTTCTGTGTTTATCTGTCTGTCCGTCCGTCTAACCCCCAGTGTCGTCTTAGTTGAGTAGGTGTTGTCTGTCTTGTCTGACTGTCTTGTCTGTCTGTCTGTCTGTCTGTCTGTCTGTCTGTCTGTCTGTCTGTCTATCTATCTATCTATCTATCTGTCTGTCTGTCTGTCTGTCTGTCTGTCTGTCTATCTATCTATCTGTCTGTCTATCTATCTATCTATCTATCTATCTATCTATCTATCTATCTATCTATCTATCTATCTATCTATCTATCTATCTATCTATCTATCTATCTATCTATTTATCTATCTATCTTTCTATCTCTCTGTCTCTATCTCTCTATCTCTCTATCTGTCTCTATCTCTCTATCTCTCTATCTCTCTATCTCTCTATCTATCTATCTATCTATCTATCTATCTATCTATCGGTGGTCTAGGTGGTCACGCGCCTTGCCTAGAAAGCAAAAAGTCCGGGTCGGAGTGTGCGGGGTTCGTACCCCGTTTGGACCCAAAACTTTTTCCCCATCCATTAGATCATGAGTGGTGGTCTGGGCGCTAGTCTTTCGGATGAGACGATAAACCGAGGTCCCGTGTGTTACACATCACTATTTAGCGCACGTAAAAGAACCCACGGCAACAAGGGGGTTGTCCCTGGCAAAATTCTGTAGAAAAAAGCCACTCTGATAGGGAAACAAATACACTTGCATGCAGGAAAAAGAAAAAAAAAAGGGTAGGCGCTGCACATGTGGCGACGCGCTCTCCCCGGGGAGAGCAGCCCGAATTTCACGCAGAGAAATCTGCCGTGACATAAAGTGGTACAAAATACAAAATACAAAATATCTATATGTATCTCTCTCTCTCTCTCTCTCTCTCTCTCTCTCCTCTCTCTCCTCTCTCTCTCTTCTCTCTCTCTTCTCTCTCTCTTCTCTCTTCTCCTCTCTCTCTCTCTCTCTCTCTCTCTCTCTCTCTCTCTCTCTCTCTCTCTCTCCACACACACACACACGCACGCACGCACGCACGCAAACACGCACGCACGCGCGCGCGCGCACACACACACACACACACACACACACACACACACACACACACCACGCACAAACACACACGTAGGGCGTATATTCATTTGCATAGGTGCACAAGTGAGCCCGCACAAAAGCTCACACACACAAAATTAATACAGAGATTCAATGAAAATTAAATGAATTCAATTCCATTTAAATACTTT
>JASPKP010004412.1:15000-17695 GCA_030674155.1 Stramonita haemastoma | reverse complement strand
AACTGGACTTGAACAAGTCTAATCTTGGGATTGGGATACTTGGCTTTTCAGTATCTCTGGAACAATTCATTGGGAACTTATTCTTAAGGATGTAGGGACAGCTCCTGCCATTATCTTAAACATCAGGATGCATTTGTTATATTTTAGTCTTTGTTGTAGGGGGAGAATACTTAACTGAGTGTAATCCACCTTAAGTGATGTTGTTTTCTTCAGGAGGATAAGTTTGAGAGCACGTTTATACAGACTTGATAAGGGTTTCATAGTGTTAGCACTGGCAGAATCCCATAGGGTTGAGGCATAGTCTATTGAGGATTGTATATAAGCTTGAAAGAATAATTTCCTTGAATGGCAGTCTAGGAAGTGTTTAATTTTAGTCAACTGGTATACTCTTTGGGACAAGTATTTGCATAGGTGAGATATGTGGTAGAACCAACTGAGATTTTCATCAATTGTCACTCCTAGAACTTTGAGATGAGAGGTGTGTTTGATTGCTTCCTTTTTATATGAATTGGAAACTGATTATGAGGTAAATTTTGTTGCTTTTGTCTGGTGGTGATAAGCATGCTTTTGTTTTTTGGGGGTGAATAGACATGTGGTTCAGATCTGTCCATTTGACAAGATCATTACAGCTTTGTTGTAATATGGTTGCAAGAGAGTCAATGTCATTATGGCTTGTATGTATGGTTGTGTCATCAGCAAATAGTTCACATTTGGATGCAATATGTAGAGGAAGGTCATTTATGTATAATGAAAAGAAAATTGGTCCTAGTATAGATCCCTGTGGTACTCCATAATGAATGGGTTTTAGATTGGATGTGGATGCAGTTGTTGAAACACACTGTTGTCTGTTCTTGAGATAAGAAGCGAGTAGTTCCAGACTATTTGACGATATATTGTACAGGTCTAGCTTTCTGATGAGAAGTGTGTGGTCAATTGTATCAAATGCTTTTTTGAAATCTACAAATAATACTCCACATAATTTATTTTCATTAGTGTTTGTTAGCCAATTGTCTATGAGACAAGTCAGTGCAGTATGACACGAGTGATTTTGTCTGAATCCTGACTGATTAGGGTGGAATAGGTTGTTAGTTTCTATATGACTGACTAAGTGTTTATTTATATGTTTTTCCAGGGTTTTGAAAGAAGGAATATAATAGAGATTGGCCTATAATTTGAGGGATCTGAAGTCCCACCAGATTTGTAGATGGGGATCACTTACGCAGTTTTGAAGACATAGGGAAAATAGTTCTTTTCATGACATTGGTTATATATATATATATATATATATATATATATATATATATATATATATATATATATATATATATATATATATATATATATATATATATATATATATATGTGTGTGTGTGTGTGTGTGTGTGTGTGTGTGTGTGTGTGTGTGTGTGTTGTGTGTGTGTGTGTGTGTGTGTGTGTGTGTGTGTGTGTGTGTGTGTGTGTGTGTGTGTGTGTGTGTGTGTGTGTGAGAGTGTCTGTGATAACTGGAGCTGAAAGTTTTAGAATTCTGCTGTCTATTCCATCAAAACCTTGTGTCCTTGATTGTTTGAGGTGAATCATGTAATTATGGACCTCAAAAACGGAAATAAATGGTATGTGGAGTTTTGAGGGAATATGCTTGTCTTGGCAGTATTGTTTTAATGTGTTTAGGTTATTGGATTTCGAATTGTCATTGCTAACAACATTAGTAGAAACGTTTATGAAGTGATTGTTGAGTTGTTCAGCAGTAACATCTTTGATTACATTTGATTTGGAAGATGATTGTTTGTTTGTTATTTGATTAATGGCCCTCCGAATGATTTTTGAGTTTTGTTTGGAGGATAGTAAGTCTTGGAAATATTTCTTTTTTTCTCGACGTTTCTGTGAGTTTATGGCATTTTGTAATCTTTTTGACTCTTCATGATATTTATATTTTTTTAAAGAAATCTCTAAGATAGCATGCTTTTTCTAGTTCTTTTGTGAGCCAAGCTGGTTTGGGGACATGTTTGACCCTTATGGTTTTAAGTGGAGCATGCTTATTGTAAATTTCAGTGAAAGTTTTTATCCAAAACTCGATGGCCGAGCCTTGATCAGTAATGTTGAATGTTTCCGAGAGCATCGAGTTACTTAGTTCAAGAAGGAAAAGCTTTTCATTAAATTTTGCAAAAGAACGATATGTTATGTTATTATGGCCAGGTTTGGGAATTTTTGTTCCTTTTTTAGACCATGTAGTACATACTGGGTAGTGATCGCTGCACTTATAGACAGGCACACATGTTTCTATGATGTTTTTAGGATTTGATACATAGATGTGATCAATTATTGTGTTTGAGTTTTGTGTGACTCTCATGGGTAAACTAACTAGTTGGTGAAGGTTGAATGAATTAGTAATTTGCGTCCATGCATTATTTGCTTTTCTTAGATCGATATTAAAATCACCTAGTAGTATTACTTCCCTGGATTCTAATAAGACTGCGTTCATCATTGCGTCAAACTTGTCAATCCAATTTTTTCTTTCTGCTGGATTCCTATAGCAGAACCCCATTGCAATAGGTGGTGAACCTTTTATTGACACTTCAAACCAGACAGATTCTACATCATAATATTCTAGATGGATGAGACGTTTGAATGTTATAGATTCACTCATGTATATGATGATTCCTGTTTCTTTTTGCTTTGGTGGATTCTTCGAATGATT
>JASPKP010004412.1:5000-10000 GCA_030674155.1 Stramonita haemastoma | reverse complement strand
ACACCATATAGTTTGGCATATGCATACTAACATTAAAAAAAACGTTTACATGCAAACATATGAACTTTTTCAATCTGGTTAAATTCATGGACACCCCAAACCTCAGATGCATACAATAGCATAGGAGCAACACGTGCATCAAAAAGCTTAAAAAATATCCTAGGAGATGAGCAACCTAATCTTCGCAGTGTTCTACATATTTCTATGACACATCTTTTGGCTTTCGTTGTTAAGCTTTCTGTAGTAACATTTAGACTCAGACGTGTTGTGAAAATAAGCCCAAGGTATTTGGATGAGTTGACAACTTCTACTTTTTGTTGTCCAAAATGCCAGCGTTCATATTTAGATAGGTGTCCACCATTTCGGGAAACTGTGATTTTAGATTTTTCTAGATTTACTGTTAAACCAAATTTACTCGTAATATGATATAGATTATTCAGTTGATTTTGTAGGCCTACAGGGGAGTATGAGAGAAGTGACAGGTCATCTGCAAACATCAGAAGAAACAATTCTGTGACATTTTGACTAAGCTGAATTCCATGATTCCCATTTCTTATGATATATGTTGTCAGTTTATTTATCAAAAAGGAAAATAAAGTAGGTGAAGCAAGGCAACCCTGTTTGAGTCCCTGAAAACATTCAAAGTAGTCAGAGTACCCTGAAGATGAGCGGATGCAACACAACACAGACGAATACATAGCTTGTCAGGATTGTAACATTTTTCCTCTTACACCTATATTTATCAAGATTTTCCACAAAACATTTCTGTTTACTGTGTCAAAGGCCTTTCGGAAGTCCACAAAGGCAACATATATCTTTTTCTTTTGGGTTAGGTATTTCTGCACAATCGCATATAAAGTGAAAATATGATCAGTAGTTCTGTAATCTTTCCGAAATCCTGCTTGTGATTGTAGAATTTTATTATTGTTTTCAGCCCATTTTGTAAGGTGGGTGTTCAGAATATGGGTATATAGTTTACTGACACAGCTTAGTAAAGTGATTCCACGATAGTTATCTGGATTCTCAGAATCTCCCTTTTTAAAAAGGGGGACAATAATAGCTCTACACCATTCTTTGGGGTAAAGGCCACGGGAAAAAAAGTGTGTTGAAAAGCTTTACAAGGAAAGGGACTATAACATCTGAAGACTTTAGAAGTTCATTTATAATTCTATCTGGTCCAGCAGCTTTTCCTGGCTTTGCATGCCTTATTGCGTTTTTAACCTCAATTTCAGTTATATCGCCATTCATGTCGTCAATATTATCCTCAAAGCTATCTAAATCAGGTGTTTCATCAAGTATTGCATTGAAACTGGTATCAGTCAATGTATCAGGATTTCTGTCATTTAATAAAGAATCGAAATGGTTCACCCATGTTTCATTAGAGATGCTATTTACCACATAACTTTTCTGTTTATAAAATTTCATTTCTTTCCAGAAATCTTGTGAATTGTGGACTGAGTCAACAATTTTATTTATCTTCTCTTTCTTAAATATCCTTTCTTTTTGTCTTAGGAGAGATTTGCATGCATTTCTTTCTAGTTTATACAAAGCTCTGTTTTCATCTGTTCTATTATTATTGTATTTTCTAAGGGCTTTATATACTTTTTTCTTTGAATCCTTGCATTCTTTATCATACCAGGAATTCTCTTGATTTTTGACAGGTTTTGGCTTCCCGACTTCTTTTTTCATGCAAGATGCTGATTCTAGAATAGCATGTGAAAAGGTCTCCACAGCAACATCACATGAAGAATCTATTTGT
Organism: Stramonita haemastoma; assembly: GCA_030674155.1. Lineage (NCBI taxonomy): Eukaryota > Metazoa > Mollusca > Gastropoda > Neogastropoda > Muricidae > Stramonita > Stramonita haemastoma. Next base: position 8,241 of record JASPKP010004412.1, on the reverse strand, counting down.
GAGGTTGCTAAGGATATTTTATCTTTGAAAGCTTGGCTCTCTAATCTTTCAATAAGGTGGACAAGCTCTCTGGAGTCCCATAAATATTTAGTATTTAGTAGTTGGAACATATTCTTTGTTGTTAACTGGGACATTCATACTAGTATTTAAAGATAAGGTTAGCTTTAGGGGCATATGGTCGGATTCTATTCTTTCCTGAATTTCAAGTGCCGAACAAAGGTGCAGAATGTCTGGTGAGCTCAAAAAATAATCATTTGTACTACTTCCAGCTGCTGATATGAATGTGTATTTCTAAGACAAATCAGGTGTACACAAACCATTTACAATAGACAATTCTAAGCATATACACATTGACAATAATATCTTTCCAAAATCATTTATGGTTTCGTCTTCTGAGTATCGATTTGATATCAGCTCATCATAATTAAATTGTGCTATGTCTTCAGGGTCAAGGCTGAATAGTTCTGGATTAGGCTGGAGATTTCCTGTTCTGGCATTAAAGTCACCACACACAAGGAAACTTTTAGCATTTTGCTCAAGGAGAATACTAACTATACACTCTTCAATAGCATGTATATGACAGTTTGTCTGAGCAGTTTCATAAAAAGGGGAAGCAGAGGGTGGACAATAGCAATTAATAAGAAACACGTCAGAATCAATGCCAAAAAGATTTTTAGAAAACTTAATACAAACAACATTTCCACAATCTGTCTCGATTTTGGTCACAACCTTAGCAAACACCTTTTTCACTAGCACCAGAGCTCCACCGCTGCATCTGCCATGGTAAGAAAGTTTAACAGCTGGGGAAGAAAAACACATATAATCAGGGAAGCTTTGCAACATAGTTATGTTTTCATTACTAAACGTTTCTGACAAACAAATCACATCAAAGTTACTTACAAAATTAATGAAGTCACAGTCAGAAAGTTTTCCAAATAGCCCCTCAATATTCCACGAAAGTACAGATAACTCATTTCCTTCCAAAGAGTCAATGGTAACATTTTCTCTGACTGATTCCCTCACAAGAGTCCCCATGGCCAGACCCTCTTGTCATGATTCTTCTTCCATGAGCAGATCAGGTCCTGTGGATTCGGATTCTGGAGTACTTGGAGGACGAGGTCTCTTCGGAGGATTGGTGGAACTTGTTCTGCTGGGAGTCATCAGTGCAGGCCAGTCCCTGGTGTTGAGCAGAGTGGTAGCACCCCTGGCTGCCACCTCCGAGGAGTGGGAGTTGCCACGCTGGGCATCTGCCGTTTTGCTGCTGACGTTCTGGTCTCTCCTGGCCCCATCAGAAGGACGCCAAGTTCTGCTCTGGTTTTCTCCAGTTCTCAGTGGGCCTGTGACAACAAGCTTTCCACCTTTGTAGTAGGCGTGTAGGCCCCTGTCCCTGTGCTCCTTCAGGACTGCTCTATGGCGTGTGGTCAGGTCACCGGCTACCTTGATGCCCTTTTTCTTCAGGGCTTCCCTCGCAGAGGTGATGATGGCCATCTTGTCTTTCCAACGTGCCATTTTTGCAATCATAGGGCGTGGTTTTGAAATTGATGAAGCTGTGCATGGTCTGAGGCGGTGTGCGCGGACAATGTCATCAAGGGTCCAAGTTTTGTCAGGGACTGAGTCTTGTAGAGCATTCAAGACTTTGTCTGTGCAGGACTCGTAAGTCTCGTCTGAGGATTCTGGAAGGTTGAAGAATCTTAAGTTGTCCCTACGAGAGAAAGCCTCTAGTTTGTCAAGTTCATCGTCAACTTTCTTTTTCACTTCAGTAATGTCCTCCTTGAGGTCGTCCACTGACTGCTGGAGTTCTTCCTGTTTGTCTTTGACTTCTTCATATGAAGCTTCCAGCATCAGTGTTCTTTGTTTGAGTTCTGCAATGTCACATGAGAGGTTCTGGATGGAAGTCTTCATAGTTGATATCTCTGTAAAGACACTTGCGAATTTATCATTAAGGATGGCAGTTTGGTTGTCTGTAATTCGTTGGATGACTTCCATTGTAACCGGCAGTGCTGGAGGGGGGCATGAAGAGGAATCTTCTTCATTGCCTACTGTAGCAGTGCTGGCCATATTTAAAGTTGGCTACTTTCTTCAATGTCTTGCTAGCAGTACAGGTGTGAACTGTTTTCCCCTCTCACAGCAGCAAGTCACAATAAACGTTTAATATCTCAACAAATATTAACATAAACACAGAAAATGTTATATGGTTTTGTTCAGTAGCACCTAATGCAACACTTGGTGCAGGTTTTGAGGTTCTAAGAAGCAAATTGATTAGGCTAATTAGAGAAATTAACCATTTTTTTCAAGAGCTCTCAATTTTGCTGCAGCCAACAATCGTGAGAAGCCCTCACCCCGCGAGAGAGAGAGAGAGAGAGAGAGAGAGAGAGAGGAGAGAGAGAGATGAGAGAGAGAGAGAGAGAGAGAGAGAGAGAGGAGAGAGAGAGGAGAGAGAGAGAGAGAGAGACAGACAGACAGACAGACAGACAGACAGACACACAGAGAGAGAGAGAGAGAGAGAGAGAGAGAGAGAGAGAGAGAGAGAGAGAGAGAGAGAGAGAGGAGGAGAGAGAGAGAGAGGAGAGAGAGAGAGAGAGAGAGAGAGAGAGAGAGAAGAGAGAGAGAGAGGTGATGGTTTGAATTCGGGTGTGTCTATATCACCTAGTAGTGAAGGACATTAAACAAAACAAAACAAAACAAACTAAAGGCATAATTCCGTATATTCAACACTCAATACCATGGTGTGATTATAATATTGAAGTCTTCAAAGAAATTGTAGTTTACATGAATGGATTAAAGAAACAATTGTGACCTCCACCACATAATGAGACGGAGTGCACATGAGGTCAATTTTTAGTTATTGACATGTTATTAATGTGCAATAAAGTGACTATCAAATACAAAAAACAGATTGAAAATCAGACAATTCTGTGCAACATTATTACAAATTGAAATGATAGACTGCAGGATGTGACAAAATGAGAAACGGGCAAGTTTATTTTAGTAACAGGTTGTCAGAATGAGTGCTTTGGTATTTTCAAAACACATTTAAAAGCAAAAGGAATAAAAATTATACCTTGATATTTCATTACAAGATAAATAAAAAGATCTAGTTTAATAATCAGTCAAAATCACAAAATTGACAACTTGACTCCCACCTGCCTTTAAAGGCTCCTAGCGCAAAATTGGGCAATGTGCTAAGCGACTCATTTCGTGGTGGAGCGTCACAATTGTTTATTAACTTTTTCAGAACTTT
>JASPKP010004411.1:10000-12500 GCA_030674155.1 Stramonita haemastoma | reverse complement strand
GCGCGCGTGTGTGTGTGCGTGTGTGTGTGCGCGCGTGCACGTGCACACACACAGACAGACACACATGCATTTTTTAAAAAATAATGTGGAACAATGAGAGAAAAGGACAGACGAGAGAGAGAGAGAGAGAGAGAGAGAGAGAGAGAGAGAGAGAAGAGAGAGAGAGAGAGAGAGAGAGAGAGAGAGAGAGAGAGAGAGAGAGAGATTTATTCTTTTATATCGAGGATAATGGGATAAGCACTCATGTGCTTTTTTACATCCAGTCCCCGTGTGTGCAGTTTTGTAAATGTCATCTGTTTCCACCGGCACACGATGGCCTACTCTTACGAAAAGCGGAACAAGATTTAACGTGTGCGCAAGATGTTCTGCGTGCGTTCGCACACGGGGTCTCGGTTTAAAGTCTCATCCGAAGGACTTTTGGGGAGAGTGGAGTCAGCACTGATGTTAACTCCAGGGGAAAAATCCCCTCTACCGGGAATCGAACTCGGGTCGTCAAATTGCGAGCGCAATGTTCTGACCTAGGCTATCCCGTCCCCCTTGAGAGAGAGAGAGAGAGAGAGAGAGAGAGAGAGAGAGAGAGAGAGAGAGAGAGAGAGAGAGAGAGAGAGAGAGAGAGAGAGAGGGGAGAGAGAGAGAGAACTCGAACTCGAAACTCGAACTCGAAAATTTACTGACTTAAGCAAATTGCTCATATCACAACAAACAAAAACGGAAATGGAAATGCATGAAAAAAAGGCAAACGAATGTGTCTGCTTCACAGCTGAACAACCAAGGAAAACAAAGACAATACTTCAAACTCTAGAAAGCAAATTGCGAATTGTTGCACCACACGCACCACACACATACACGCACCACACACATACACACACACACACACAACCACGCACACATACGCGTACGTACGCACGCATTCACACACACACACACACACTTCCGGTGACACAAGATGGCGGAAACGGTCTGGATCTAGCTCGACAGCAGCTAGGTTACCGCAATTGTACAGCAACCATGACCAAATCAACAAGATCCAGGAGCTCGAAAAGCTGCTTACCATCTCCGGCATCGAAAACAAATGTCAAAAACCAGAAAGAAAATGGAGAGACAGAGAACCTCAGGAAAGAAAATCTGAAGGGTTCTGCCCAGCACCACGACATGGCCGTTGGCAAAGACTCCGATGAAGCCGACATTCAAGCGGCACCAGCCCCAGTGGACACTGCGGGCACGGATGACCTCAAAGCCATCATAAACACCCTGTGCAAGCGCGTCTCAGTGCTGGAGGACGCCATCAGCAAACAGAACGATCTGATCTGCAAGCTGAGCAAACGTACTCTGGTGGAACAGGCAACACTTCCAAAACGCTGCCACGACCAGGGAACGCAGACGGACACCACCGCCTTCCCCACCTATGCAGAGGCCGCCAGATCTCCCCCTGCAGCTAGGCCGAGATTTTACTCAGAATAGTATGCCCAAAAAATCGTCTGCCAGTGTGGTGTCCAAAAAAGTTGAAAGCAAGAAAAGAAGTTTAGAACCTAAGACTGATAACGTCAAGAACTTTCATGACGTAAAGTATTTATCATCCATGAAAAAGAAGTCATCCTTGACAGCAAAAGAACCAGACGTTCCTCAAGTAGGAATTCTTCACAACTCTGTACTGAACAGAGTTAGTCCTAAAAGACTGGGTCGTTCTTATGGCTTTGAGGCGGAGTCCCGCAAATGTTTTACAACAAAAGATGTCTGTCCAACTTTCGGGGCAGTGCAGTGGTCTGCTGAGAAGCCGCTAGACGCAGTGGTGATCCACTGTGGTATCAACAACATCAAAAAGACGGACCCAAAAGAAAGTAGTCATCAGTTTACTGACTCCATCAAGGAGATCGTCAGGGAGCATCCCAGCCTGAAAATTGTAGTCAGTAAAATTGCTCCTGTAAAAGATCCACAGCTGAACATGAAGAGGGAAGTCTTCAACGCCCTGACAACTGCTGACCTGTATGGCATCCAGAATGTATCCCTGTTCAGCCACACCAACCTTGATGCTGGCTTCAGAACGCTGAAGGATGACCTTCACCCCACTGTAAAGGGAGCCAACATTCTGGCAGGAAACATCGGCAGACATGTCAGGGGACTCTTCTGGGAGAAGCCAAAGAAAACGAGAAGGATCCCGCAACAGCAACCCAGGGTCTCCCAGCCCTTCTATAAACCTCGTCCTAGTGCTAGGGATGCATGGGGCCATGGCAGAACATTTATTCCTTCCTCGATAACTGGTATTAGCCAAGCAAACATTCTGCTATACATTCTGCGGTAACTTAGCCCGCAAATTCAGATGAACAACTATTCCGTCACTTGAAAATCTCTATCATTTGAATTATTACTTTTCAAAGACCGAAAATTTATTCTATTGTATTAGCCCATTACTTGTGTTCCTTGTCCAATCAAATACCCCAACCCCTACCCTCGCGCACGCACACACACACGCACGCCCAGAGATACATGTGTGCCTGCACCC
>JASPKP010004410.1:7500-10000 GCA_030674155.1 Stramonita haemastoma | reverse complement strand
TGTGTGTGTGCGTGCGTGCGTGTGTGTGAGTGTGTGTGCGTGCGTGCATGTGTGTGTGTGTGTGTGTGTGGTGTGTGTGTGTGTGTGTGTTTGTGTGCGCGCCTTAATGCACAAGTGAAGGCATGTTTATGAATTCGATTCCTCCTCTTCTGTTTCAGTGTGTCTGTGGTTGTGCCTATCTGCATCCGTTGTCATTACTATATCTCTGTTAATTTGGGTGTTTGTGTTTGTGTTTGTGCTTGTGTGTGTGTGTGTGTGTGTGTGTGTGTGTGTGTGTGTGTGTGTGGTGCGTGCGTGCGTCGTGTGCGCTTGCGTGCATGCATACGTGCATGCGTGCGTGCGTGTGTGTGTGTGGTGAGAGAGAGAGAGAGAGGGCACAGTGTACTTGCACACGCTTACATGTGTACTCTCATTCTTGTATATGTACAAAAATGCACGTCCCCAACATATTCTTACGCTCCTCTCATCATAACGAAAACAAACAAGGGAAAAATACAAACAAAATAATTATAAAAACCACCCTGGCTCTGTCTTTGAAACTAACTGGCGCTCGTTACAGCGTGCCATGAACGTGCATGTCAATTGCTCGTGAAACCAGCAACGATCCACACATTCTATCTTCATGGGGGGGCCCTCCCATTCACCTGTCAATCAAGGGCAGTGCCAGTTTCACCTGCTATTTTGATTAGGGCGAGTTTCGTACGTACGATGGAATGGAGAGAGAGAGAGAGAGAGAGAGAGAGAGAGAGGGAGAGAGAGAGAGAGAGAGAGAGAGAGAGAGAGAGAGAGAGAGAGAGAGAGAGAGCTTTTATCCACGAAATCTCATCCATGTATTTTTTTGTTGTTTTTTTTGTATTTTGTGTGTGTGTGTGTGTGTGTGTGTGTGTGTGTGTGTGTGTTTGGGAGAGTGAGGGTGGTATTGTTTTCTGTGTGCGATTTATAAACAAGCTTGGGGCCGTTTTAGGACTCTTCCTGATTATTATGTGTTATTTGTGGAAAAGCATTTGGAGGGAGTGTTTCTAAGAATATGTTTCGGAGACAAGAGAAAAATAATCCATTATGCCAGCCATTGACAGATATTGTGTATCGCAGTGGACTTCTTACTGGAATATTACGTGCCTCTGTTTCTCTGTCTTGCGTGTGCCTGATTCAGGTTTTTTCGCTTTGTCAGTCTGGCTTGCTGGCTGGCTCTCCAAAGGGTTTTTAGTAAAAACAGTAACCTGTCTTGAAATTGTGGTGCTAGACATTTCTTCTCTTCTGCCATTTAGATATTATTTGGGACTCTGACAACAATTGTCTGTTACATTTGGCTATGAAGCTCACTGGTATAACATATTTTTGCGACTAAGATAGGGCTAGTGGTTAGGCAATGGCAGTTTAAAAAATGAATTCCAGTTTGTATGTATATTTCTGTAATGTTGACCATCTCTCTCTTCTCTACTTCTCTCTCTCTCTCTCTACTCTCCTCTCTCTCTCTCTCTCTCTTCTGCTTCTGTCTCTTCTGTGTCTGTCTGTCTGTCTGTCTGTCTTCTCTCTCTGCTCTTCCTCTCTCTCCTCTCTCTCTCTCTCTCTCTCTCTCTCTCTCTCTCTCTCTCTCTCTCTCTCTCTCTCTCTCTCTCTCTCTCTCTCTCTCTCTCCATATAAAAAAAATCAACATGCGTTACAGAGATTGTTAAAACATCCCATTCACGAGGGGCTATGACATAACATGCATCAGTCATTTATTTTGTCATTTCTTTCCGAGTCTCCTTCTTTCTTTTCCTTCTCTTTCCTTCCTTCCCTTCTTTCTTTGACAAACTTTCATTATGATCGTTTCTTGCTGTTCTCTTTCTTTCCTTTTCTTCTCTTTTTAATTTTTCTCCTTTTCTTTTCGTTTCTCTTCCGCCATCCCAACTCCAGTGTTGTGGTGACTTTGTCCTTCTGCACCGACAGTGAAGACTCTGTAATCTGAAAACACACACACACTCACACACACACACACACACACACACACACACAACACACACACCAAACACACACACACACACACACACACCACACACACACACACACACACACACACACACACACACACACACACACACACACACACACACACACACACACACACACACATTAAAAGTCGAGAAGTCGGTTCCAGCCATACTTTTCACTTATGACTTTCCCCTTTTTTTCTCTCTTTTTTTGTGTTTTCTTCTTCTTCTTCTCTTCTTCTTCTTCTTCTTCTTCTTCTTCTTTCTTCTTCGGCTGGAGCTCCGATGTTGACCGATAGTGAGATTTTGCGTATGAGACTATTTTTTTTATATCCACAATGAAGGCAGTCGCATTTCGGCTTCGGGGATGATGTCTAAACACGACACCTGTGTGTATACATTTTTTAAACAATTTTGTCATCCGTCCCTAGCTACCAGCACAAAGTGGTCTAATCTTCCATAAGGCGGAATTGGTTTAAATGTTTTCGAAATATGTTCTGGGTGTGTTCGCGCACAGGACTTCGGTT
>JASPKP010004410.1:0-2500 GCA_030674155.1 Stramonita haemastoma | reverse complement strand
GGATAAAGCGTTTGAAAATTAAAAGCACGCCCTACATTTTTTTCTAACCTCTATTTAAAAAAAAAAAAAGATCGTCACTTCCTTTTAATGCAAACGGGTGCTTGCTTTTCAAGACCTTTCAGTCATCTATCCGTTTTTAAGAATTACCCGCTTCTTAATACATAAAACGTTTGCAACCATAAAACTCACCTAGACTGGAAAAAGAAAAACATGGCGCCCAAGACATAGAGCAGTGGTGATTTCAGCATAGACAACCCTGATGTCGAGCATACGAGCCCGCAAATGGTTCAGGGGACCCGTGGGTAGAAGATGGAACAGGGTCAGGAGGGTTTGCTGAGCCAAGGGAGGTGACGATTTGGCAGCCTGGTATTGCAGCAACCCCTCCAGTCTGTTCTGTCTATGCAAGTTCAGGGAAAAGCAAAATCTGAAAAAAGAGAATAAAATTAATGGATTTTGTGCCAAAATAGTTTTTCTTTATTTCATTTTTGGGCATTTTCCCCCTGGTTTTTCTCTCTCTCTTCTCCTCTCTTCTCTCTCTCTTCTTCCTCTCTCTTCTCTCTCCCTCTCCCCTTCTCTCTTTTCTCTCTTCTTGTAAACTCATTTTGATACTGTTGAGGCACTGTTCTAATTTCTTAAGGTCGTATCTCTTGGTAAGTTCTTCCTCTTCGTGGAAACGCTCAGAAACAGCTATTGTCTCCATAGGGAGGAAGCGTGTTGCGCTGCGTTAAGCGCCTGACAGGCAGGCCCAGCGCTTTGGCTTCGGGCGGGCCAAAATTCAACTTCATAATCCCTTCTTCTCCACGTACAGGATGCATGCTGGGTATTTTTCGTGTTTCTTTGACCCACCAAACACTGACATGAATTCCGGATCTTTAAAAGATTTTTACTTCGCCATATAGCAACACAAAGGGAATGTTGAAGCACTGGCAGGTCGGTGCTTTTGAGTTGACCAAGTAAAAAGTTAAAGTCGTCCCGAGCCTAAGGTCATCAGGCCGGTGCTTATCCCGGTTTCTGTGGCGTTAAGCGACTGGGAGCATAGACTCCCCCCTGGATGGATGCCAGTCCATCGCAGGGTTAACCCCCAACACAAGGTTGGACCCCTTTTACACCGGGGGGGGTGAGAAAATACCTAAAGTGCCTTTCCAAGGGCACAACGCCATAGCCGAAAGCTGGGATCGACCCCAACCTTTAGATTACAGTCCAACGCCCTAACCACTAGATTAAAAGCGGGGCTTATTGACCCAAGAAATTTTTAAAAAAAAAAATCCCCCACCCCTTTTATTCACTACATTAGATTTGAACCCACGATTTCATTGATCCACAGATTGAAGTCAAATGCCCTTGTCCACTCAGCCAGACTGTCTGGAAGAAAGTCTTTTAATTTTATTGCCTTTGCTTTATTGAAATATCATTTACCTGGAATCATTAAACAGTACTTTTACCTTAATACATCGCATCTCACAATTGTTCACAAAACCCTTCATTGGGCCCACTCTTTCTCTTCCTATTCTGCTTCTTTCAATAATACCTCCTAAATTACTTACTTACTTACTTACTTACTTACTTACTTAACTTACTTACTTACTTACTTACTTATTTACTTTCTTAGAACAATGCCCTCAACGTGCAATGTTCCTTTTTCCCACAACAATGCGATTAACTAAAATAATTGACCTTTCAAACAGTCCAATCCAATGGTTGTTTATGGCCCCGCCCCACAGAGATGGCACCTGGCTGTCTACATCATGATATTTTTTACCAAACACTCTTTTAACTATGGGGGGGGGGGGGGGGGGGGGGTGAAAAGGGGGGGGGGGTCGGCCTTGCCCAGGGGCCAGCATTTGGGGGGGGGCCCATCCCCTTCCCCCGCTGTTTTTCTTTCCCTGCCCAAAAGGGGGGAGGACCCCTTTCAGCTGGGGGAAAATTGGGGCTACTGAAAACCGGCGCGCAAACGGTCACCCATCCAGTTGAACCCGCCGTGCTGCTTAATTTAATTGGGGAAAATGCTCTGACCAGAGCTCGCCCGTTTTTTTCATACAAAAACTTTTTTTTAAAATTTTTTATTAAACTATGTCAGACAATTCTTTTCAAGTTGTAAAACGACACTTTTTAGTTTGATTTCGTAATGAATCGCATAATTTGATAATACACACAAAACCCCATTAAATAAAACGAGAACCAAGGCCGAAGCACTTCCCCCGACAGTACGGTGAGGGGGGGGTTTTCCCAAAATACCCATCAAGCACCCTCATGAAGTCACCAGTAAGTTTGCCCCTTGCTGCACAAACCCTGTTCCCCTTTTACCCCAAAAGGAATTGTGGGATGTTGAGGGAGGGGGGGCGTGTGGTGTGTGTGTGTGTGTGTGTGTGGGTGTGTGGGGTTGGGGGCGCGCCCCCGCCGCGCGTGTGGGTTGTTGGGTGGTGTGTTGAGTTTTGTGTGCTCTATTAGCTATCAGGTAAAGGGCCCCAGGCGTGACTTAAAAAACTCTCTCTTTCCCCCC
>JASPKP010004409.1:10000-17701 GCA_030674155.1 Stramonita haemastoma | reverse complement strand
AACCATAACATAAAACCCCACCATCAACAAAAAGCCCTTTTCCGATCAACACAATCCCTCCTATCAACATCAATCCCCAAACTATCAAACTCCTGCATTTTTCTCTAGAAAGGGGGCCATGTCAAGCTGTCGCTTCCAAGTGAGTTGAGGCCGGGTCAAACAACAGAGGAGTCGGGGAAAGGGCTGTGTGTTTCACCTACTCTCTTCCACAGCATCCTCAGTGGAGAAACGGGGTTGGGGGGCATAGCAAAATCCGAGGATGGTCAACTTTTTGGGGAAAAAATGATTAACTACTAACTTTTTTGCCAGTTGACTCGATGCCTTTTGGGGAAAAAAAAGACGAGGACCCGCCTCGAAAATTTAAGAAGCCCAAATAAAAAGTAAATGCTTCATTCAGAGACCACACTGATTACAACAACATCACCTTTTCCGTGACATTAAAGCTGATTCAAAGCAAAATAAAACCAGCCATCATTAAAAATTTCCGGGGGGGGCGTTACAGACACAGTTCAGACCCTCAGACTCTCCACCATCCCTCCTCTCTCTCCCTCTCCCTCTCCCCTCTTTTTTTTTTTTTTTTTTTTTTTTTTTTTTTTTTTTTTTTTTCTTTTCTCTCTCTCCTCTTCCCCCTCCTCTTACTCCTCCTCTCCCTCTTTCCCTCTATTCTATTTTTCTCTTTTCTTTGTCCATTTCTTCTTACCCTCTTCAGGAGCTGAAAAAGATAATAACAGCCCGCACCTTATTCCTCTCACTCCCTTCCTCTCTCTCTCTTTTCAAATGTTATAGCTTTATGCTCAAATCTTACGATTGGTTGATTTATTCACCAAATTTTGATTTTCATAGCTTTATACTTGAATTATGCATTGGATTGATTGGTTGATCGATTCACTTCTTTTTTTTTTTTTTTTTTTTTTTTTTTTTTTTCCTAAAAGAGGGCTGGATGAAAACAAGCCACCATTGTGCTTAATCTTTTCCCTCAATAAAAATGTTCATTCAAAAATGTTCATTCATTCATTCTCTCCTCTCTCTCTCTCTCTCTCTCTCTTCTCTCTCTCTCTCTCTCTCTCTCTCTCACCTCTCTCTCTCACTCTCTCTCCTCACTCCTCTCTCTCTCTCTCTCCTCTCTCTCTCTCTCTCCTCTCTCACTCTCCTCTCTCTCTCCTCTCTCTCTCTCCTCTCTCTCCTCTCTCTCTCTCTCTCTCTCTCTCTCCTCTCTCTCCTTCTCTCTCTCCTCTCTCTCTCTCTCTCTCTCTCTCTCTCTCTCTCTCTCTCTCTCTCTCTCTCTCTCTCTCTCTCTCTCTCATAAGCCATGATATAAGATGATATCACAAGTTTCTCACCATCATCTGCAAAGGCCAATCCTGATACCGACATAGAAGTTTATCTTATTTATTTATTTATTTATTTATTTATTTATTTATTCATTCATATATTTATTTATTTATCTATTCGGTTTGTTTATTATCATATCAGATGATATATTCCTAAGTGCGGAGACTGGATGTAAAACAAAACAGTGGCTGGTTATTCATTATCCTCGAAATAAAAGAATTTGATTTGATTTGAAGTGTAAGAACAGGACTGAGCTCTGTAAAGACCTTTTTACCACCGTGAAAAGTCCAAAACTCAAGTGATGTAAGTATGTCTGACGACCAGAAGAGTCTTCCAAGTTACTGTGAAAAGATGGAGAAAGAGTGAACGACAGAGAAGGAGATAGGAGGAGGACAATGTCTCAGACTAAACAGGTCTGAGAGTGAGTGAAGGAAGCACTGAAAGGGAAAGAGAGAGAGAGATAGATAGAGAGAGAGAAGAGAGAGAGAGAGAGAGAGAGAGAGAGAGAGAGAGAGAGAGAGAGAGAGAGAGAGAGAGAGAGAGAGAGAGAGAGAGAGAGAGAGAGAGAGAGAGAGTGCGCGCACGCGAGAGAGAGAGAGAGAGAGAGAGAGAGAGAGAGAGAGAGAGAGAGAGAGAGAGAGAGAGAGAGAGAGAGAGAGAGAGAGAGACAGACAGACAGACAGACAGACAGACAGACAGACAGACAGACAGACAGACAGACAGAGACATAGAGAGAGAGACAGAGACAGACAACCAGACAGACAGACAGAGATACAAAGACAGAGAGAGAGAGAAAGGGAGAGAGACAGAGAGAGAGAGAAAGAGAAAGAAAGAGAGGGAGGGAGGGAGGGAGAGAGTACAGATACAGAGAGAGAGAGAGAGACAGAAGGAAGGAAGGAAGACAGATAACTATGAAGAGGGCAGAGTATCGAGTCATCTATGGTGCCCCCACAGTTAAGAGGACTACTAGATAATGTAATGTAATGTAGCGTGATCAAATGAAATACAATGTAATAGAATATAATGTAATGTAGTGGTGCTGAGGACCAGACAGACATATTGGCAGGCGCGCACTGAACAGCTCACTCTAGCAAATGAAGCCACAAAGTAGATTACTACCTACCTATCTACCTACCTACCTGTTCGATATTGTCTGTCACAGACTTTTGGAGAGCAAGATTTGGTGATGTATAGAAGTTTGGCACATTGCTCAGAAATGCGCGGGCATGCACGCACGCACGCACACATTCATACACACACCGCGCGCAAGTACATACGCACGCACAATTGATATCTACACACAAATTTGCGTGCATTGTGCACTGTGCAGTGTGTGTTTGTGTGTGCGTGTGCGTGCGTGTGTGTGTGTGCGTGCGTGCGTGCGTGTGCATGTGTGAGAGACGGAGAGAGAGAGCTAGAGAAAGAGGTGGGAATTAAGGCCATTCATTCACACTCTGTCCATCAGAGATGGTGAGAATTCAGACCATTTATTTACACTCTCTCCATCAGAGACAATCCACATTCTCTCTATTAGAGAGAGGTGATGGGAATCAGGGTCATTCATTCACACTCTCTCCATCAGAGAGAAGGGGAGAGAATTGAAGCCATTCATTCACACTCTCTATCAGAAAGGGATGTTGGGAATCAGAGTCATTCATTCTCACTCTCTCCATCAGAGAGAGATGGTGGAAATTAATACCATTCACACTCTCTCCATCAGAGAGAGAGAAAGGTGGCGGAACTTAAGACCATTCACACTCTCTCCATCAGAGAGAGAGAAAGGTGGCGGAACTTAAGACCATTCACACTCTCTCCATCAGAGAGAGAGAAAGGTGGCGGAACTTAAGACCATTCACACTCTCTCCATCAGAGAGAGAGAAAGGTGGCGGAACTTAAGACCATTCACACTCTCTCCATCAGAGAGAGAGAAAGGTGGCGGAACTTAAGACCATTCACACTCTCTCCATCAGAGAGAGAGAAAGGTGGCGGAACTTAAGAACATTCACACTCTCTCCATCAGAGAGAGAGAAAAGGTGGCGGAACTTAAGACCACTCACACTCTCTCCATTACAGAGAGAGAAAGGTGGCGGAAATTAAGACCATTCACACTCTCTCCATTACAGAGAGAGAAAGGTGGCGGAAATTAAGACCATTCACACTCTCTCCATTATAGAGAGAGAGAAAGGTGGCGGAACTTAAGACCACTCACACTCTCTCCATTACAGAGAGAGAAAGGTGGCGGAACTTAAGACCATTCACACTCTCTCCATCAGAGAGAGGTGTTGGAAATCAGGGTCATCCATTCTCACTCTCTTTCTCTCCATGCTGCTAGCGGCAGACAGAGGCACTGGCAGCAGACAATGAAGGGCACTGTGTCAGCATGCAGCCTTCCAGTTGTAGGTCGCTGATTGTCCATTGAATTACACCTGTTTCCCAGCTTTTGCATTAGGTGCATGATTTGTTTTGTTTTTATTTCTGGCGGGTTTTTTTTTGGCGAGCAGGGGTAGGGGTTGGGGTGGTGGTAGCGTGTTTGTTTGTATTGTTTTATCTTCAGGGGTGCTTGGATAAATCTACAAGGTTTTATTCACACACGCGCGCGGGCGTGGGCGCGTGCGATCGCACGCACGCACGGACACACACACACACACACACACACACACACACACACACACACACACACACACACACACACACACACACACACACACACACACACACACGCATACACATACATATACACACAAACACATACACATACATATACACATACATATACACACATACGCACGCACGCACACACACACGCACGCACGCACGCGTGCGCGCGCACACACATACACACACACGCACGCACGCACACACGCACGCATAATTATTAGAAGGTAACTTCACAGCACGTAATGTGTCACTGCGCTATACAAAAGAATAATAACTAGACGGTGATAAAATCTTACATATAGTGTAACATACTTTTGTTAGATTCTAGCTTCATGTTCGTGGTTTATGTTTATGATAATATGTAGTGGATGTCCGTTTTCAGTTCTGAATCCCTCCTGTAGTTTTTTTTCGATTGTAGGCAGATGTGGTACTACAAAGCATCGCTTTACCAGTTGTTACCCCTTTTGGTGTTGGTGTGGTTGGTGTAGTGGTGGTTTGTTGATAATGATGTTATCAACATCTTATTACTTTCTTTCTTTGTTTCATTTCTTTCTACATCTTGCAAATGAAAGGGTGGTATTAACCAATGTTACATTACGTGGCATTTATCTTACTCAAGTGTACTTGCTTCTATTTGTTATCTTGTTGTATGTATACTTCAAGCAGTTTCTGCTGGTTAGACCTGGGTTTTTTTTTTTTTTATTATCCTCCATTCACCTGTCTACACAAACACACTGACATTCATTTTAATCTCTTTTCCTTCCCAATCACTTGTCGAAAATCACTTTTTAGTGGATAGACGTTAAAATGAAGACACACACAACACACACACACCACACACACACACACACACACACACACACACACACACACACACACACACAACCACACACACACAAGCACACACACACATGCACACACACATGCACACACACACACATGCACACACACACCACACACACACACACACACACACACACACACACACACACACACCACACACACACACACACACACATTTCTGATTCACTCAGCGCACCTGGAAGTCAGGATGAAATCATACCACTCTCTGGAAGAGAACTTTGCCTATAGCGACTGTTTTTAAGTTCCTCAACATATAAGCACCCGTACTCCGAATTCAAAGGATTTTTTCTCTTTCGATGGAGCGTACAAGTTGTTACCATGCTGAATGTGTATCAAGGTTCAAAACGATTAACATAAGATTTCAAAGTTAGCAACGATACATTACGTAGTCTTTGGCAGCCTGCTAACATCAATAACTGACAACGCTTTTGGCCTGGGCCCTGAGAGAAGAGTTCAAAACCCCAGACAACACGCAGGTGAAACCGAGGAGATAAGCTCCCTACCACCCCTCTTCCCCACCCCTCCGCACCTTCCCAACAAAAAAAAATGTCAACTGGTACAGAAAGTCATTTTTCGTCACCGTCAAGTCTCTACCCACATCTAGACCGGAAGTACGGGCGATCACGTGAGTCAAGATTTGTTTTGCAATTTCCGGCCAAGGGAAGTCACTGTCGTGGGTAGGGAGATCTATTGACGGCTTAGCAGTGGTGTAGTGCTGAACTGTGGTCGACCCCTTGTTGCATACACTTAGAGAAACAGAGAAGGCAGGAAGGCTTCTGAGTTATGTCATGTCTGTTTTGGAGGTTGGTTGGTGGGTGGATGGGTTGGTTGGTTGGTTGGTGGGTTGGTGTGGTTGGTTGGTTGGTTGGTTGGTTGGTTGGTTGGTTGGTTGGTTGGTTGGTTGGTTGGCTGGTTGGTTGACTGGTTGGTTGGTTGACTGGTTGGTTGGTTGGTTGGTTGGTTGGTTGGTTGGTTGGTTGGTTGGTTGGTTGGTTGGTTGGTTGGTTGACTGGTTGGTTGGTTGGTTGACTGGTTGGTTGGTTGACTGGTTGGTTGGTTGGTTGGTTGGTTGGTTGGTTGGTTGATTGGCTGGTCGGTTGGTTGATTCGTTGGTTGATTGGCTGGCTGGTTGATTGGCTGGTTGGTTGATTGTCTGGCCGGTTGGTTGGATTCCTGGTGGGAAGGTGGGATGGTTCTCTTAATGCTGCTGCTCTTATTCTTCCTCTTCCCAGTGCTAGGATAGTTTTAGTAGTTTGGAGATGAATATTTTCAAAGTTACATGCTTTTCATTCTTTCGTTTTTCTTTGTTTCTTTTATCTCTCCTGCTTTCTTTTCTTTCTTTCTTTCATTCTTTTTCTTTCTTTCTTTCTTTCTGTCATGAAATCGAGTAAAAAAAAAAATTTAACCCAGAAGAGTTGTCCTACAGGGATCAATACTTTGAACTGATCAGCTTTAACAAGTATAGAACAGCTCTAGCACCATTTAGGACTGGAGTATCGGAAATAAAACTGTTACCAATTTAGAGAGAAATCACTTACTGAGAAAAGAAACGATCCTTTTTTTGTAAAAAAAATGCATTAGAAGACAACACCCATGTTATTTCTGTCTGCTCGGTGTAATGAAACATCCACAAAATATTAGTTATAACTGATATATGCCTTTTAAAACAGTGTGAAACTCCTGCTAAATATTAATTATAATTGATACATGCCGTTAAAAGCACAGTGTGCTACATCCACTAAATATCAGTTATAATTGATACAGGCCGTTTAAAGCAGTGTGAAACATCCACTAGATATGAGTTATAAATGATACAGGCCGTTAAAAACACAGTAAGCTACATCCACTACATATGAGTTATAATTGATACAGGGGACGGGATGGGGACGGGAAAACTCAGTGGTCAGAGCGCTTGCTATCCCCAAGTTAAGGTTAAGAAGCATCGACCATGGTTACCAGTTGGATGGATGACCGTTTGCATGCCTTTGCTTCAGTACACTCCCCCAGTTCACCCAGCTGTAAATGGGTACCTGCCCTCTTTAGGGTCAGGGAAGGTAAAGCAGTGAGGGAGAGGAGTTGGGCGCCGCCCTCAATATGCTGGCCCCTGGAGAAGCTGAGGTCTCTGACGCCTCGCTCCCCTATGACCACGTAGGTTATGGGACACCTTTACTTTTTTACCTTTAAGTGATACAGGCCATTAATACACTGTGCATGTGCGTGTGCGTGCATATATATTGAGAGAGAGAGAGAGAGAGAGAGAGAGAGAGAGAGAGAGAGAGAGAGAGAGAGAGAGAGAGAGAGAGAGAGAGAGAGAGAGAGAGAGAGAGAGAGAGAGAGAGAGAGATAGCCTGAGGCTATGCGTACACAAAGGCAGAATGACAACCAGGAGCCTGTCTGTAGTGTATTGACCTGCAATGCTGTGTCCACTGACATGCAAATATGTCTGGCCTCTTGTCTGTCTGCCTGACTGTCCGACATGTGGAACTGTCTGTCTGTCTGTCTGTCTGTCTGTCTGTCTGTCTGTCTGTCTGTCTGTCTGTCTGTCTGTCTGTCTGTCTGTCTCTCTCTCTCTCTCTCTCTCTCTCTCTCTCTCTCTCTCTCTCTCTCTCTCTCTCTCTCTCTCACTGAAAAATAAAGATTATTCAAAGATTATTTTCTCTCTCTGCTTGATGAAAGTGATGGAATGCATACACAAAATGTATGTGTGTACATGCGTGTGTGCGTGTGTGCGCGTGTGTGTGCATGCTTGTGCTTGTGTGTGTGTGTGTGTGTGTGTGTGTGTGTGTGTGTGTGTGTGGTGTGTGTGTGTGTGTGTGTGTGTGTGTGTGTGTGTGTGGTGTGTGTGTG
>JASPKP010004408.1:0-12500 GCA_030674155.1 Stramonita haemastoma | reverse complement strand
GAGAGAGAGAGAGAGAGAGAGAGAGAGAGAGAGAGAAGAGAGAGAGAGAGAGAGAGAGAGAGATGTATATGTATGCATATATATATATATAATGTGTGTATATATAAGATTATATTTGTGACGCTCCACCACGAAATGAGTCGCTTAGCACATAACCACTTTTCCGCTAGGAGCCATTAAAGGCAGGTGGGGTCAAGTTGGCAATTTTGAGATTTTGATTGATTATTAGAGAATAGCCATTATTCTACCTCATAATGAAAAATCAAACCATAATTTGTCTCCTTTTGCCTTGAAACGTGTTTTAAAAATACCCAAGCCCTCATTCAGACAACCCATTACGATGCTAAACTTGTCAATTTCTGATTTTGTCATTTTCTGCAATCTAGCATTTTAAGATGTAATAGCTTTTCAGAGAATTGTCCAGGTTTCAATCTTTTTTTGGTATTGTACAGCCATTTTATTGCAGTTTGATAACATGTCCATAACTAAAATTGACCTCTGGTGCAATGGGACTCATTATGTGGTGGAGCGTCACATTTATATATGCCAGGCACGTAAAATTTTGTCATCCAGTGTGTAAAGTGCTATATTAGTTTCATGTACTGTTATTATAATAATAATAATAATGACAATAATAATAATAATAATAATAATAATAATAATAATAATAATAATAATAATAATAATGATAATAACAACAATAATAATAATAATAATAACAACAACACAACAACAACAACAACAACAACTACTACTACTACTACTACTACTACTACTACTACTACTACTACTACTACTACTACTACTACTACTACTACTACTACTACTACTACTACTACTACGAAGACTAATGCACTCCCTTGTCTTATCCATATTCCTGTATGCCTGTGAATCGTTGACCCTGACTGCTGATTTGGAGAGAAGAGTACAGGCGGTAGAGATGAGATGCTTCCGGAGACACCTTGGCATCTCCTACAGAGACCATATAAGCAACGAAGAAGTGCACAACAGAATCCAGCAAACCATTGGTCCCTACGAAATTCTTCTATCAGTCGTAAAGAAGCGTAAAATTAAATGGTACGGGCATGTCACAAGATCAAATGGACCTGCAAAAACAATACTGCAAGGCACTGTCTAAGGAGGAAGAAAAAGAGGCAGACCAAGGAAGAGAAGGGAGGACAACATCAGCGAATGGACAAGCCTAGAACTCAACACATTTTTTTTTATAGGAAAACAGAACAGAGAGAGGAATGGAGAAAACTGGTTGTCAAGTCTTCAAGGGTGGTCCCCACAGTTTTGCAGACTAAGGGATAGATAGATAGATAGATAGATAGATAGATAGATAGATAGATAGATAGATAGATAGATAGATAGATAGATAGATAGATAGATAGATAGGTAAATAGGTAGATAGATAGATAGATATACTACTACTACTACTACTACTACTACTACTACTACTACTACTACTACTACTACTACTACTACTACTACTACTACTACTAACAAGAACAACAATAATGATAATAACAACAACAACATCAACGACAACAATAAAAAATACATAAACTAATATAACACTTTTACACACTGGATGACAAAATGTTTACGTGCTCAGCCGTTTTTTTTTAATTTTAAAAACAACCTCGCCTTATCGGCAACCATACTCCGACATCAGAGAACACTACATTATTTTTTTTTAAAAGCGGAGGGGGCGGGGGGGTGGGGGGAAGTTCGCTCTCTGTCTGAAAGCTCACATAAGAAGAACCAAGAGAACGAGTGGGAAATCTGCAGCGAAGAATTTCACGTTTATCGTCATGGAAAGAATTGTCCGGAAAATGACCACTTGGAGAAGGGAACAACCATGGAATACATGGATCTATTCATATTTTTCTGTTTGACGTCTTCAAGTCCGTAGATTGCCGTATACGTTGCCTTGGTTGTCGTGTTATGACTCTGGCATTGGTTATTTTCACCAGGTTAGCTGTAACAAAAAAAAAAAGAAAGGAATAATTCCATGCATAAATGGATATGTAAAATGAATTAAGAGATCAATCAATGAATCGATAAAAAAACCAAATATATATATATATATGTATATATAAAGAGTTAGTTAGTTATACATATACATATACATATACATATATATATATATATATATATATATATATATATATATATATATATATATATATATATATATATACATACAAGAAATCGACAAGACACCCAAACTAACCAACCTAGACAGCAAAAACTCTGGGGTTCATATGTGTGGTGGTTCGATCCCTATATTGTACCCGAACCTTCCCCTATACCCCCCTCCCATCCACTAGACCTTGAGTGATGACCTGGGTGCTAGTCTTTCGGATGAGACGATAAACTGATATTCCATGTGCAATACTCTCATTTAAATACACGTAAAAGAACCCACAGCAACAAGAGAGGTATCCCTATCAAAATTCTGTCGCAAAAAGTCACTCTGATCGGAACTCAAATACATAATGCAGACGGGGAAAAAGAAATGGGTGGCGCCAGCCGCTCTTGTGGCGACGCGCTCTCCCCCGAGGAGAGCAGCCCGAATTTCATGCAGAGGAATTTGCTGTGACATAAAGTGGTATACAATACAATACAAGACAAGTCAAGACAAGACAAGACAAGACAAGACAAGACAAGACAAGACAAGGATGCTGTGTGGTTTGGCCACACGACACCACACACACACACACACACACACACACACACACACACACACACACACACACACACTCACAGACACACACACACACACACACACACACACACACACACACACACACACACACACACCATGACAGACAAAAGACGTCAGTGGAAAAAACATGACGTAATTTTAATTCGCAAGACAAGACTAGACTAGACAAGACAAGACAAGGATGCTGTGTGGTTTGGCCCCATGACACACACTCTTACTTACCACAGGAAGATTACAAAGGTCTTTGAAGCCACATCTTTGGCGATGGCTTCTCATGATTGAAGTCCGCCTGGCGGTGATGAGACGCATGTTTTGTTGAACCTGGGAGCTGGGGATAGACTGGCACTTGCACCGGATTGTGTTGATCACTTGCCAGTGCTTTCTCAAGACCCTGAAACATTTCCAGAAAATTTATTTTCAAACACTCAAAAGACATCCGTGAGAGTTGACACGCAAAGCTGTTCGATTCTCAGACATACAGATAAACAGACAGACAGACAGACAGAAAGGCAGACAGACAGACAGACAGACAGACAGACAGACAGACAGACAGACAGACAGACAGACAGACATTCAACAATCACATAATCACCTTCACCTTCACCTGTCCCCTAGTCCCGCGGACCGTGGGGACACCACTGAAGATTTTGCAACCAGCTTCCTCCTACTTCCCATGGTCTTCTGCCGTCCGTAGCAGGTTGCTCGTTCCACTCAAGGCCTGTCCTCTCTCTGATGTTGTCTTCCCCATCAGTTCCTTTGTCTGCCTCTTTTTCTACCATCCCTCCCTCACAGTATTATTCAATCAAAAATCATAACTTTAAAAACTGCTAGGACAGTGTCTGTATTTGCGGTCAGAGCACTCGCTCTCCCCAAACCAAGGTCAAGCAGTATTGAGGTGGCTACCAAGTGGACAGGTGACCGTTTTTGCGTGCCGTGGTTTCAGTAGAGACCCCAGCTCACTCAGCTGTTAGTGGGTACCTGCTCCTCTTTAGGGTCAGGGAAGGTAAAGCAGTGAGGGAGAGGAGATGGGCGCTGCCCTCATTATGCTGGTCTCTGGAGAATCTGAGGTCTCTGACATCTCGCTCCCCCCAACTTCGGCATAAGCTATGGAAACGCCTCGACGTTTTACCTTCAGCTCATCTCTCCATTTGCAATATGCAGCAGTAACACAGCAATACTTGTACTTACTTACTTACTTACTTACTTACTTACTTACTTACTTACTTACTTACTTACTTACTTACTTACTTACTTACTTTATCCGTCCTCTTGTACCATCTAGGGCGTCGAGGGGAGAAAGAGCTTTCTGTCTGCGGCAAGTTTGAAGGCCTGGGTGGGTGGGATGTTGTGTGTGGGTCTTCAGTGTTTCTTTTGTGGCAGGGCGGTAATTAGATTACTTCCCTTGCGAGCGGAACTGCCAATCGCAGCGACGTGGGTACAACGTTGGGATCCACACCTGTGAATTGTGCGACGTTCTGTATCGTTGGGGGTGGTCGAAAGCCGTCCTCTGCATGCACTTTGCCCGTAGCGGTAAAATGTAGTATTTTTGCAGCCTCTTTTTAGAGGCCACATTCCCACTGTCTGACCGTGCTGTCGTCGCCGAGAAGTTGTACAGAGTCGCGGCAGATCAAATATCTGCACTCTGTTACAAAGTGGCGCCCGCAAGGTGGAAAGAACTTAGGGCTACTGATTTGAGCGTCAAATACGCTGGTCAGTACCCACTGTGCCTCGGGACGCGGCACAAAGTCAGCGGTGGTGGATGTGGCAGGGCGGTAATTAGATTACTTCCCTTGCGAGCGGAACTGCCAATCGCAGCGACGTGGGTACAACGTTGGGATCCACACCTGTGAATTGTGCGACGTTCTGTATCGTTGGGGGGTGGTCGAAAGCCGTCGTCTGCATGCACTTTGCCCGTAGCGGTAAAATGTAGTATTTATGCAGCCTCTCTTTAGAGGCCACATTCCCACTGTCTGACCGTGCTGTCGTTGCCGAGAAGTTGTACAGAGTCGCGGCAGATCAAATATCTGCACTCTGTTACAAAGTGGCGTCGCCGACAGGATGGAAAGAACTTAGGGCTACTGATTTGAGCGTCAAATACGCTGGTCAGTACCCACTGTGCCTCGGGACGCGGCACAAAGTCAGCGGTGGTGGATGTGGCAGGGCGGTAATTAGATTACTTCCCTTGCGAGCGGAACTGCCAATCGCAGCGACGTGGGTACAACGTTGGGATCCACACCTGTGAATTGTGCGACGTTCTGTATCGTTGGGGGGTGGTCGAAAGCCGTCCTCTGCATGCACTTTGCCCGTAGCGGTAAAATGTAGTATTTTTGCAGTTTCTCTTTGAGGGTTGTATTCTCAGTTGTAAGTGTTGATATTTTCGTTTCTAACCGCTGGATAGCATCCGAGTCTGCAACAGCCATCTGCTCCGAAGCTGTGTCCAAGCCACCATCCTCCCTCATCCAATGTTGAGCCTCTGCTATGGCATCTTCGAATGAAGAGTCTGGCTTCTCCCTAATGAATCTTCTCAATTAATCATAACACTAAAAAAAAAATCTTTGCTTTTAATCATTAATAAAATAAGACAAACTTATGATAATTTCAGAAGTAAGTCTTCAGAATTCAAAATTATAAGCAGGTCACCAAACTATCCATCATGATATATGATGTTTTGTTGAGCTTATTTTTTACAAAAGGGAAAGAAAATAAAAGCAAACCTTCCCAACACAGAAGTCATTAACCTTTAAAAAGCAAGTCTGCTCACAACTTAAAAACAAACAAAAAAAAAAAGACTCATCATTTTATCAAGAGCAATACTACAAAACAAAAAAACTCTGCTTCCGAAATAAAAATGAGCCATAATTTGCCACTACAATAAGCCTGTTCCTTCAACATCCAAGTCTACCCAGACAATAAGGCACTAGCAAGACGACTCTGTCAGACAAACAAACAAAAACACACACACACAGAGCTGCTAAAAGCAGAAACAACATTCTGTGACAGCTGTGGAAGTCACATATAATACAATTCATGTATAAAACAAAAATAAATAAAGTAGTCATTCAGACTTGTGATGTAGACCGCAGAACAGTTTTTGCGCACATGCATCATCACAGCATGCGTTCCGATTTGAGGGACAGGCGGGCAGACAGGCATGTCCAGTCGACAGCTGTACGCTTCTGCCGTCGTCACCCACGTTGCAGTCATACACTTTTTCGAAAAAGGCAGTCCACAACTCTGGTTTCCGCTTGTTATGCAGAAAGAGAGGTTGCGGACGAGGTTTCTGTGGCAACACTGTCATCCGGCGCTGAGTCTGCTGCAGCATGGCCGTTGACGTGTTGAGCGTCTGGCTGTTCCATCGTGTGGCAGGGCGGTAATTAGATTACTTCCCTTGCGAGCGGAACTGCCAATCGCAGCGACGTGGGTACAACGTTGGGATCCACACCTGTGAATTGTGCGACGTTCTGTATCGTTGGGGGGTGGTCGAAAGCCGTCCTCTGCATGCACTTTGCCCGTAGCGGTAAAATGTAGTATTTTTGCAGCCTCTTTTTAGAGGCCACATTCCCACTGTCTGACCGTGCTGTCGTCGCCGAGAAGTTGTACAGAGTCGCGGCAGATCAAATATCTGCACTCTGTTACACTTTTACACCCTCGATCCAGGTCTTCCTCGGTCTTCCCCTTGCCTTGTACCCGGACATCCTTATGTTGTAGGCTTTACTGCCAAGCTGATGAGGTGCCATGCGTGTCAGGTGTCCAAACCATCTGATTCTCTGCTGCTGGGTGTAGTGAAGAATGGGTATTGTTCCAACCATTTCTCTGATTTTGGTGTTCTTGATATGGTCACGTCTGGTTTTATCGACGGCTCTTCTTAAACATCGCATATCGAAGGTGGTGATATTTCTTTCCTGACTTTTGGTAAGGGTCCACGTCTGGTTCTGGTAGGTCAAGGCTGGTCTAAATATTGACTCAATGAATTTAGCTTTGGTCTATAGGTACGAAACTTGCTTCACGGAATGTCAGAAGTACTCACTGGGAACTAGATGGAGTTAAAACAGTTAAATTAGAATAATTATGTAAAAATGTAAGACATAGTTTGGCATTATAACTTCATCTATCTACAAGAAATTCATCGTTTTCTTCCTCAGACAGCAACTACTGTTGTCTATCATATGAGCAAAAAATACGTTGCGCTGCCGTTAAGCACCTGATAAGTCAGGACCAACGCATCCGACTTTGGCATGAGAGAGTATTGTTTTCTTTGAAGTCTTTCTGGAAAAAAAAGGTAGGAGAATGAACCAAGAGGGCAGAAAATAGACAAGAAAGAGGTAAAAGGAAGGAAAGAAAAAGGCACACACAAAGAAAGGGATGGAAAAGAGGGAATTCCTATCACAGAAATTCCTGAAGGTGGAGATGCTAGCCATACAGATAGCCCCTTCCCTCCAAATATCTCCGATGGGGAAAACGCACCTTAGATGAAAGAGACATGGATAAAATTTTACTTCCTTTAATATATACAGAGCAAAGGCGATAGAGACGGGTGCTTTCGCAAACGCCTTGGCATTTCATACAGATATTACATCACTGAGGAAGTAAGAAGCAGAATCAAAGACACCACTTGACCATATGAACAGCTCCTGACTTCAGTGACAAAACGCAAACTAAACTGTTTCGGGAATGTGGGGAACGTGGGAACGTATATAAATATATATATATATATATATATATATATATATATATATATATATATATATATATATATATATATATATATATATATATATATATAAAAATAATATGTATATCACCTATCCTGTGGTCCTTTGGACCGTGGAGGCACCAATAAAGGTTTTGCAACCAGTTTCCTCCACTCTCCGCGGTCCTTTGCTTTCCGTAGTATATATATATATATATATATATATATATATATATATATATATATATATATATATATATATATATATATATATATATATATATATATATATATATATATACATACATATATACTTTTTTTTTGGGGGGGTGAGACTATAAACCGAGGCCCCGTGAGCGAACGCACGCAGAACATCTTGCGCACACTTTAAAACCTCGTTCCGCCTTTCGGAAAAGCAGGCCATCGTGTGCCGGTAGGAGCAGATGACAAAATTATAATTAAAAAAAAACAGTATGCACACAGGTGTCGTGTTTAGACACAATCCCTGAGGAACAATCGGGGAGTTGGAGTCCCCAGGGCGGCTCGGGGCTGTATATGGCAACGTTCTGGTGGCTCCTGCGACGGTACTGGAACTATTCGTATCGGTCATTGCCTTTCCAATGGATCACTCCAGTGGCGTGGAGAGGGGGGGGGGGGTCTGCTGCATAGGTAACAGTTTGCCCAACTCCATAGTCTTCCGAGACTGATGGGTGCCTATCTACTACTACTACTACTACTACTACTACTACTACTACTACTACTACTACTACTACTACTACTACTACTACTACTACGACTACTACGACTAACTACGACTACTACGACTACTACTACGACTACTACGACTACTAACTACTACTACTACTACTACTACTACTACTACTACTACTACTACTACTACTACTACTACTACTACTACTACTACACTACTACTACTACTCACTTCTATATATATATATATATAGCAAAAATAAAATCAGTTAAACATTTGTTCCCGAGGCTACCTTCATCGTGGGCAAAAATGGCGCGCCAAATCTCTCAACTGATGAATCTCAGAGTTCTAGACGAGGAACGATAGGAAAGCCAACAACAACAGCAACAACAACAGCAACAACAACAGCAACAACAACAGCAACAAAAGCCCATCATGCCATCCATATAATTACTAGGTCAAAGCAATGATCACTCCATAATTTCTTCTTTTATTCATTTTATTGTGCTTATTCGTATTGTGCTGTATTATTATTATCATAGGGTGCCATTTTGTTTTGTTTTCCATTTTATTCTATACTGTTTTCAGTCATATCAGAACTCTCTGCACAAATTGGGACTGCTTTTCTTCACGTAAGCGCATCGTGCATCGCCACAACAGCTTTTAGTCTTTAGGGCGCAAAGCCTGGGTAAGTAAGTACGGAGGGAAAACCGTTACCCATGCAGCAGACCCCCCTCTCCACGCCACTGGAATGATCCATTGGAAGCTCTGTGCAATAGGGACTGTCATCCCCGTGTTGAGCTGGCCAGCCGCAACTGAAGCTGTACCTGAAGAAACACCTAGAGCGAAACCCCATAGTCTTCCGAGACAGAAGGCTGCCAACAAGCAGCGCTGGGATTGGAAGTCGAACGGTCTAGTCTTCATTAACCACTCGGCCCTAGAGTCTGTCAAACAGGGATTGAACCCAAAACTTCTGACTTTCATGTCTGGAGCGTTAAAATGACCTCTTGGCTGCTGATGCACAGACGACTGATACTTATGCTTACCGGCAGGAGAGGATGCTGGGATTGACGAGAGATGTATATGCAAAAGAGCACATCCTGGAGTTGAAGATCTCCTCACAGGGCGCGTCGCTGTAAAGGATTTTGGTGCATACGTCGACTTTACCTGTTGAGACAAAAACAAATTCGTGTAAAATAAGCAGCTTCCAAGGAGGAAGAAAAAGAGGCAGACCACGGAAGAGATGGGAGGACAACATCAGCGAATGGATGGGTCTAGAACTCATCATAATTTTGAGAAAGGCAAAACAGAGAGAGGAATGGAGGGAACTGGTTGTCAAGTCTCCAGGGGTGCCCCCACGGTCGCCTGACTAAGGGATAGATAGATAGATAGATAGATAGATAGATAGATAGATAGATAGATAGATAGATAGATAGATAGATAGATAGATAGATAGATAGATACATACATACATACATACATACATACATACATACATACATACATACATACATACATACATACATACATACATACATACATACATACATACATACATACATACATACATACATAGGTAGATAGATAGATAGATAGACAGACAGACAGACAGACAGACAGACAGACAGACAGACAGACAGACAGACAGATAGAGAGACAGACAGACAGACAGACAGACAGATAGAGAGAGAGAGACAGATAGATAGATAGATAGATAGATAGATAGATAGATAGATAGATAGATAGATAGATAGATAGATAGATAGATAGATAGATAGATAGATAGATAGATAGATAGATAGATAGATAGATGGATGGATAGATAGATAGAAAAATGAAAAATGTCACTGAATTGATCAGACATTTGGTGAGTAAAACAAAACATTATGCCGAAGTTTCATGCGCTGAGTATAGCTTGTCAGGTGCTTAACGGAAGCATGATGCATGTTCCCTCCTATGATAAACAATAGTTGCTTCTGAGTGTTTGACGAAGAAAAAGTAAAACAAAACTCCAGTTTTGAGTAAATCTAGAATCATTGTGACTAGATTGATACACAAGTTTGAGAAGACAGTAAAACAAAAAAAATCCACCTATTTTGAGTAAAACCAGACTAATTGCGAGTAAATTTATAGACAATTTGAGAAGACAGTCAAGAAACTGTTGTGAGTAAAATCAGTATTATTGTGAATAAATTGATACACAGCTTTGAAAATACAGTAAAAACAACAACGACAAACAAAACAACCCCAAAACCACATCCAAATAATCTGAATATACATCAGAATGATTGTGAGTAAATTGATACACAATATTTGTAAATACTGTAAAAAAAAAATTTTTTAATTGAGTAGAATCGAATTGTTGTGAGTAATTTTATCAACAATTTTGTGAATGCTGTCAAAGCACCTATTCAGAGTAGAATCAGAAAGCAAAGTTGTTTGACCGCCTTGCATCAAAGGAAAAAAAAAACTATCAACTGTTTCAACTCAGTTCAAGATCTAATTATTATCTAAATTACACAACATGACGCAATTTATTTTTCTGTAGTTGTTTATGTTGATACTTTGCTGAATTTAATATTTCCCTCATTTTAAAGAAGATAACTTCCTTTATTTCTTTATCCGTATATATTATTCTAGATACTAAGGCACAAAATTTATACCATTACACATTCTATCTCTTCGTGTTTTTTCCTTCTTCCCTGTCCTCTCCTTTCGTGAACTTCCACTTCCCTTTCCATCATCCTCCTCTAAATATCACTGATCTGAGAGTGAACAGACGTTAAATTGAAGACAACAACAACAACAGCACAACCTGACATTGCCCATGTTGAAAACACCATACCACTTGATTACTGCTTTCTCTTCTACTACTTCAATTCCGAAGCAAAAGCAAAAATTTTTTTTTTGCAAAAGATGTTAGAAATCTTTCATCTTCGGACAAAAGTAAATCAAATATATCCTTTTTGAAAAAAAAAAAAGCTTTTTTTTTTTAGCAAAAGCATTATTCCTGAGAGACAGAGACAGGCATACAGACACACAAGCAGACAAACACATTTTTTTTTCTTACCAAGAGCCACGGCTAGTAACCCCAAACCGATTACAAGCGTAATGGTCACCGCAGTCATGGTTCTCCACTGCAGGTAGACGAGAGACAGAGACACACAGGGAGACAGAGACACACAGAGAGATGGCAAAAATCAGCAAGAGCTGTGTACAGGCTGCAGACTTGAGCTTGCCCCAAATCGTGGTCTCTGTGGTTTGCTTAAAAAGCGGCCAGCATTTTAACCAGAAGTGAAGTCTGTTGTATAAACAGCAACATGTGGAAGGTTTGAAGTGCTTGTGTGGGTGCAATGATAGGTTGGAATTTATAGTCATAAAAAAAAACCAAACAACAGTGGGGTTCGAATGTTTGCCGTGTAAATCTGGTGTAAATCTCGTGTGTGTGTGTGGTGTGTGTGTGTGTGTGTGTGTGTGTGTGTGGTGTGTGTGTGTGTGTGTGTGTGTGTGTGTGTGTGTGTGTGTTGTGTGTGTGTGTGTGCACGTGTTTTTTAATTTTTATTTCTTTATTTTACTTTGTTCTTTTATATCGAGGATAATGGGATAAGCACTCTTGTGCTTTTTTTTTTTTTACATCTAGTCCCTGCGTGTATGCAGTTTTGTAAATGTCATTTGTTCCCACCGGCACACGATGGCCTACACTTACGAAAAGCGGAACAGGATTTAACGTGTACATACATACAAATACATACACGTGTGTATATGTATACACACATACATACACGTGTGTGTATGTATGTGTTTAAATGTGTGCGTGTGTGTGTGTGCGTGCGCGCCTGTGTGTGTATAAGTGTGTGCGCGCGCGTGTGTGTGTAATTTTGGTTTGTTGTTATTGTTGTTGTTTTCTTTCTCTGAGGGGATAAAAATGTGTTGCTGCCTCATCTTCTGTCCCGTCCCTGTCCTGCTGTTTCCACGCCACTCATCTCAGTCTCTTCACCCAAGCCATACCCAGCCTCGTCATGTTGCATCATCAGGGCTAGAGGCCCATAGGGACCCCATCAATATCAGGCCGCCATGGGGCCACCAGCCAGAAGAGCCCTGCATTGCTGATGGGCCCCTTTAGAATTACTTAGTGGTGCCTGTTCTGAGCTAGCGTACACACGCAGAACACCACCTACCAGGCCTTTATTCACCCCCTTTTTTTTGGGGGGGGGGGGGGGGGGTTCTCGGCTGGAGCTTCGAGGCTCACCAACGGCAATGATGAGATTTTGTGTATGTTACCGTTGTTTACGCATCATTAAGGTAGCCGCGGTGCGACTTCGGGGAGAGCACAAGGATTGCTTAGTGGCAGAGCTAGACTGAGT
>JASPKP010004407.1:7500-17706 GCA_030674155.1 Stramonita haemastoma | reverse complement strand
AGATGTTGATAGAAAAAGTTTGTTATGACTGCGAACTGTCACACTGCAAAAACACGCATGCATTTAGTCATCGATAACCTCTGGCAAGGAAAGTTTTGCTGTCAGTTTGGGGTGGAGAAGCTAACCTATTACCTAAAGGTACTCATGTGTAGCAGATACGTGTGTTCTCCTTCTCCTTTCTGTTGGGTATATTTTTTCAACACGTTGTTATGATAGCATTTGCAAGGACTGATGGAAATACATTATTTGGTATATACTTGTGGTTATGACATCGAAGCAAAAACTCGTTGCTCTCTTTCAGTGTGTGAAACTTTTATCAAAACTTGTGTTTGTTCTGGTGTAATGGGGACACAGAAAGAGGGGGGGAGGGAGGGAGGGAGGGAGGGAGGGATGGAGGGAGGAGGGAGAGAGGGATGGAGGGATGGAGGGAGAGAGAGAGAGAGAGAGAGAAGAGGAGAGAGACGAGAGAGAGAGAGAGAGAGAGAGAGAGAGAGAGACTGACAGACAGACAGACAGACAGACAGACAGACAGACAGACAGACAGACAGACAGACAGACAGACAGACACAAAGACAGAGGCAGTGAGATGAAACTGAACAAACATTTTCAGTGTGTGCCAGGGTCAAAGCGTAAGTCAAAGTGAAAGTCAAATCTTTAATTCCAGATGGTACATTGCTCCCTTTCAGTCAGTGATTAAGCCCCAGAACTTCATCCAGAAGTGTGAAAAGACAAACTAGTTCCTATAGGCCTGGAAGAAACCAAAGCTTGTCAGAATCAGGCTTCATCATTTACCGTGAATGGCTTTGACAGCGCAGCAGTCAGTGCTGCTGCCTTCAGCAAAGAATGAGGCATTGCTATTGAACGCTGGGGGAATGCCAGCACAGTGCTTATTTTTGTGGCGTTGTGTGTTGCGGTGTAGTGTGGTGTAGTGTGGTGTGGTGTGGTGTGGTGGTGAGGTGTGGTGTGGGTGTGGTGTAGTTTGGTGGGGTGTGGTGTGGTGTGGTGTGGTGTGGTATGGTATGGTATGGTATGGTATGGTATGGTATGGTATGGTATGGTATGGTATGGTATGGTATGGTATGGTATGGGCAATGCATTGATTTTTTTAGGCAATGCGTATGGACAGAATGAAGCTGGTACAGCCTTGTCCTTCTCTCAACAGAAAACCAAACTGAATATGTTCCTGCCATCCATGTCAATCACCACAGCTGGCCCACACTTCTGTGAAATGTGGATGGGATTTTGATGTATTTAATGTATTTGATGTGTATGATGTATTCAAGGTATGTGATGTATTTCATGTACATAATGTGTATGGTGCACTTGATGTATATGGTGTATTGATTTATGTATTATGAAGCATTTTATGGTGTGTTAGATTATATGATGCATTAAATGTATAGGGTGTATTTGATGCATATGATGTACGTGATGTATATGCAAATGTTTTACATGTGTTTGCAGACTGGTGTTTGGTTTAATTCTCAGATAAAAGATATTCAGATAACTAGAGTCATTACCAATGTCAACTCATCGGCGTAACCCCCGCCCCCACCTCAAATGGATGACCTCAGTAGACATTCAAACCACCATCCCACTTGTCTTCAGGTCACAAATACAATGCTTTAACCACTAGGTTATTCCACAATGAATAGCAGAATGGAAAAAGAAACTTCTTAGAATTATTCTACCTATACCACATACACTTCGTAAAAAATAAAAAAAAAGCTTTTTCTTCTATGCATCAACTTGCCGTATAATATAGAAAGTTTCAGAATAACATTGGAACCGCGCAAAACATCGATCCATTCATTAGGGGGAAAAAACATGAAGTAACGACAAGAAAATGGCACTGGATGGTAAAAAAAAAGTACTGCAATGTCAACAGCACCATAGTTCTCGAAAACCACCTCCACGGTTTTTTTTTTTTTGCTTAGAA
Source organism: Stramonita haemastoma (assembly GCA_030674155.1). NCBI lineage: Eukaryota > Metazoa > Mollusca > Gastropoda > Neogastropoda > Muricidae > Stramonita > Stramonita haemastoma. The sequence goes on along the minus strand of JASPKP010004407.1, from coordinate 15,767 downwards.
TCATTTGATAGCAAAACTTTTCCAGACTAGGACTACAAGACGTATATGTCTTTGGTCAAAGATAGCGGCTGGCACCAACGGTTTTGTTCTAAGTTAGTGTGGAGAGGACAGAAATTACTGAATCAGTTCATCTGCTGTAAATACCTGCTTTCTTTTTTTCATTGCATTGGGCATGTTTGTTTAACACAATGATATAGCAAGTAAACATTAAGTAAGATGTAAAAATATTAGTAAGAAAAATATGTATCTTCTCTACTGTGATAAAGAAACTGAGGCAAAAAATGAGTTATCTCTTTGTGATTTTTGAAATATGTCTCCAAGACTTGTTTGTTGAAATTAGTACAAAAAACATGAGAGAAAGAACAATGAACAATGTAAATAAGAGAAGATGAGAGAGGAGAGAGAGAGAGAGAGAGAGAGAGAGAGAGAGAGAGAGAGAGAGGAGAGAGAGAGAGAGGAGAGAGAGAGAGAGAGAGAGAGAGAGGAGGAGAGAGGAGGAGGTGCGGAGCGTTGAGAGAGAGGAGAGAGCGTGCGTGCGTGTGTGGTGCGTGCGTGGTGCGGTGTGTGTGGCGGTGTATGAGAGGGAGAGGAGTGAGTGAGAGAGAGACAGAGACAAATAGAGACAGAGAGAGAGAAAGACATACATACAGACAGACAACACACAAACAACAGGAGACAAACAGAAATGACTCTACAGACATGTTCAGAGTGTGCCACAGTAATAAGTAATGAAGTGCTAGAGCTTTAGTCGGCAGTGTGAAGGAAGCCTAGCTAGCTAGGGGAATCACAGCTTGTCAGCATCAGCCTCCATCGATGAATGGCATCCACACAGTGCAGCAGTATTCCTGCCCTCAGCAAAGGATAGGCTGTACCCTCTGAATGCTGTGTCAGCATACTAAACATAGTGCTTATTATTGTGGTGTGGTACGGTATGGTATGGTGTGGTGTGGTACATGGTGTGGTGTGGTGTGGTGTGGTGTGGTGTGGTGTGGTGTGATGTGGTGTGGTGTGGTTTGGGGTGTTGTTGTAATGTGGTGTGGTGTGGTCCGGTGTGGTGTGGTGTGGTTTAGTGTGGTCTGGTGGGGTGTGGTGTGGTATCCTATGGCTTAATCTGGATTGGTGTGGTTGGGTGGCGGTGTGGTGATGAGAAGGGCTATTTCTTATTTTTGTAACATTGTATTTTAAGAGACAGGACAACTTAAGATCAGAGCGCATCTCAGTGCAGACCTGTTCCGCTATTGGGAGGAGTAGGCCAGTGTGTGCCGGTGGGAAACTGGTGACAAAATTGACAAAACTGCATAAACACGGGAACTGGATGTTAAAAAGCACATGAGTGTTTATTCCCTTACCCTCGAAATAAAAGAAGAAATAGATAAACCATAAATAAATGGTCATCCATTTGTATGGCAACCACGCTCAAACGCTGCTTGATTTTAGCTTGGGGAGAGCAAGCCCTATGAAGACTGAGCCATCCTGTCCGCCATTGACAATGTGAAAAATGACAACATAACCCTTGTTCTGAATATCACTGAGTCTGCACATTTCTAAAAAAAAAAGTTGCAAAATATCATCGTGCTACAATAACCGAGCAAAATGCCACAGTACTTGCCACATAAAAACATGCCAAGTAATAACAGGAAAATGAAAAGAATTCAAAACAAGACCACATCACTGCTTCAATGGTACCGTTTTTCTAAGAAACCATTCCCACTCTCATTTCGTCTGATACTGATAGCAAAACTTTCCGTGACTGTGAACAATCAGACTACCAAAATGACATGTCTTAGGTCAAAGTCAGCGTCTGGCATCGAAAGTTTGGGCTGTAAATGAGTGTGGTGAAGACAATCTGGTACCAAAAACAGTGTGTTACAGACACACGTGCTCTTCTTCTTTCTTTCTGTCTGTCTGTGGGACTTGTTCTTTCAACACACTGTTATTTTAGTATCTGTGAGGGCAAAGAAGAATGGAGTTTTTGTCAACTGTAGCTTGCACAGGCAATAGGAAACTGAAGTGATTTTTTTTTGTCTTTCTTTTTTGGGGTCTTGAAAGTTTCCACTAATACTTGTACGTGTTGAACCTGATGGAAAACTTAAGGAAAATTTGTGTGGGGAGAGAGAGAGAGAGAGAGAGAGAGAGAGAGAAGAGAGAGAGAGAGAGAGAGAGAGAGAGAGAGAGAGAGAGAGAGAGAGAGAGAGAGAGAGAGAGAGAGAGAGAGAGAGAGAGAGAGAGAGCAGAAGAGCAGACAGACAGAGACAGACAGAAGACAGAGACAGACAGAGACAGACAGACAGACAGAGACAGACAGACAGACGACAGAGACAGACGAGACAGAAGACAGAGAAGACAGAGACGAGCAAGACAGAGAAGACACACGAGACAGAAGACAGACAGACAGACAGACAGACAGAGAGAAGACAGAAGACAGACAGAGACAGAGAAAGCAGAGAGAGACACAACAGACACACACACAACAGACACAGATAGACAAAGAGAAAGACAGAGAAAACAGAGAGACAGAGAGAGAGAGAGAGAGATAAGTGAGAGAGAGAGCGAAGACAAACAGACAGAGACAGATAGACAGATAGACGATAGAAGACAAAAAGAGAGAGACGAGAGGAGAGATGAGAGAGAGAGAGAGAGAGAGAGAGAGAGAGAAGAGAGAGGGAGAGAGAGAGAGAGAGAGAGAGAGAGAGAGAGAGAGAGAAGAGAGAGAAGAGAGAGAGGAGAGAGAGAGAGAGAGAGAGAGAGAGAGAGAGAGAGGTACGAGGCTTGCATTTTGTTTGCTTCTTCAATTTAAAATCTTGTCACTCTCAGGGCTACTAGGATGCGTTTGCTCGCATGTTTATTGGTTTATACTTGTTCGTATGTAGCTAATTTCTTTTTCTCAAACCCGATAACACTATCGTAATCATACACAATCATTTATATAGCGATAATGTTATGAATAATGTGGACAAGCAGTTACATTTCTCAGAGGCTCCAGGGGACTGGACTGGCAGGAAGATCTCTTGACATTCAGCTAACTAGCAGCAGTCCCTGCTAACCACGCCACAGCAGTTTGGCTGTCAACCATCCAGCGGCAGACAGATAACCACCAGTCTTCCTGATCTGGAATTATTCTGTGACTGTGACTCCCTCTGTTCGTCTGTCTGTCTGTCTTTCTGTCTGTGTCTGTGTCTGTCTCTGTCTCTGTATCTCTCTCTCTGTCTCTCTATTTCTGTGGGGGTATAAGATCGTTTTTGTCTACTTCATAATGTAGCTGAAGAATTAATACGACAAAAGGCTCAGCATTAAAAACTAGGTATTTTGGATTAAAAATATTTCGTCAGCTCCGAAAGATTTAAGAAGGTCACATCTGTGTCAAAGCAACAGGAATAAAAAGTACAGCTCTCCCTCTCCACCAAAGTTTTCAGGGACTGGGGACTAAGTGAGTGACTTGTTGACGTTGGGCCATCAGCAGTCTGAGCCAACCACACCACACACTGATTGGGACGTCAGCCATCGCTGCAGCGTCCAGACAACCAGCAATTTTCCTGATCTGGGGGGAAGCAGTCTGCAGCTGTATCCTCATCTCTGTCAGGGTGGGAGATGTGTGTTGTCTACAGTAGAAAAAAAAACAATCTCAGACATCTAACGTAAGCTTACTTTTTTGCAGAAAAAAACAATCTCTGATATCTAACATAAACTTACCTTTTTGCACAGACAGTCTTTGACATCTAACGTAAACTTACCTTTTTTGCAAGAAAACCCAACAGTCTTTAATATCTAACGTAAACTTATCTTTTTAAGTAAAAAAACCCAGTCTTTGATATCTAACGTAAACTTATCTTTTTTCCAGAAAAAAACAGTCTTTGATATCTAACGTAAACTTACCTTTTTAAGTTAAAAAAAGTCTCTGATATCTAACGTAAACTTACTTTTTTTGCAGAAAAAATAGTCTCTGATATCTAAAGTAAACTTACGCTTAATGCAGAAAAAATAGACTCTGATCTCACTCACTCACTCACTCAGTCCCATGTCCCAAAGGACGTAGGGGGGACATGAGAGAAGACGCAACGGAGATCTTTTTCCATGCTTCACGATCCTGTGTGGCTATTAGGAGGCGTTGCAGGGGTTGGGCAGTCCAGTCTTTGATGTTGTCAACCCATGATTTCTTTTGGCGGCCTCTTCTTCTCTTGCCCTCGACTGTTCCTTGCAAGATGGTTTTTGCTAGGGTGTTGTGTCTTGTGGTGTGACCAAACCACATCAGCTTTCTCCTCTTTATGGTGGAGAGCAAAGGCTCTTGGGGGCCCACACGCTTTTTGATTTCTTCTTTCACATAGTTATTGGTCTTGTGTTCTTTGTATGATATTTTGAGGAGTCTTCTGTGGCACTTGTTCTCGAATGCTTGGATTCTTCTCTCTAACTCTGCTGTCAGAGTCCATGATTCACAGCCATATAGGAGGATAGATATCACGAGGGATTTGTAGAGGTGGTATTTGGTGCAGAAGCTGATGTTGTTGCTTCTGATGATCCTCTGGAGTCTGACTAGAGCAGATGCTGCTGTTGCAATGCGAGCTTTCACCTCATTGTTTGATGTGCCATCTTTTGTTAGGATGGAGCCTAAGTATTTGAATTGGCTCACCTCTTCCAATATTTCTCCATTCATCTTTATTTCCGTGCTGTCATTACTCGCGCTGTTGACCATGATCTTCGATTTCTCTGTACTGACCTCCATGCCGTATGCGCTCGCTCGATCTGTTAGACTGTCTGTGAGGATTTGCAGTTCTTGTTTGCTGCTGCCCATGAGGTCAATGTCATCTGCAAATCTGAGGCTGCAAAGGGGTCTTCCACCAATGGAGATGGAAGTGTGGTGGTTTTGCAGTGTCTCTGTCATGATGTTTTCGAGGAAGAGGTTGAAGAGTACAGGTGAGAGAAGGCAGCCCTGGCGGACTCCAACCGTGGTCTTGAAGAACTCGCCCACGTGATTGTTCATGAAAACTGCACTTCTTGCATTCTCGTACAGAGCCTTGATGACTTCAATTAGGCAGTTGTCAATGTTGAAGTGCCTGAGTACTTGCCAGAGGCCTTCATGCCATACCCTGTCAAAGACTCTGATATCTAACGTAAATTTACCCTGTTTTGCAGATAAAAAACAATATCTAATATCTAACGTAAATTTACCTTTTTTGCCGAAAGTACAATCGCTAATATCTAGCGTAAACTGGGCTTTTTTGCAGAAAAAACAGTCTCTGATATCTAATGTAAACTTACCTATTTTTGCACTTTGTGCTGTTTTAAATCCCATTTTTCTAGATAGATTTGCGCATTGGAAACTAACTTTAGCACACTGTATTTGCTTCACGTTGGTAGCACACTGGAATCTAACAACACATTATATTTGCTTCACCAAGGTAAAGGACATTTAGATATGTTGATCGATACACAGACAGGTATGGGTGAGATGAAAGGTTTAGCATTTATATAGAAGTGATGTTTTTTAATCATTGAACGTTGTTCTAGCCTGACTATCCCCCCTGATAATAGCTGGGCCATAAACAACATGGATAAGCTAACACAGCTCTCTCAGAATCTTCAGGGGACTATCATCTGAATGACCTGTTGGCATTCAGCAGTCTGCACTAACCACACCACACAACACCACACCACACCACACCGCACCACACCACACCACACCACACCACTTCACACCACACCACAACACACCACACCGCACTAATTAGAATGTCAGCCAGCCCAGCAGTAGTCAGGTAATGATCAGTTTTCCTGATGAAGAATCAATCAATACTGTCCCCCACCTTCTTCATGGCTTGAGGCGTATGATGTTTTCTATAGCATAAACAGTTTCCAAAGTTCAGTGTGTACCTAGTGTTCTATATGTTTTCTGCAGTTTTTAGTACCAGAAGTTCAAAACATTTCTATAAATGAACGAATCAATCAGTGACTAGACGACAATACTGAAATAAAGAAAAAAGCTAAAGAAAGGAAGTTTGAAAGAATGACAGAGAGAGGGACAGAGAGACAGACAGACCACAGTGAGAGAGAAAGGAGGGAGGAGGGAGTTCCAGGATAATAAACACGCCGTGTCGGTCCTTTTATTTCTCGGTAAGTAACTATGTACAATGGAAGCATCACTCAAGTCTCCAGGGAAGTTAGACTTTCCCCATATATATGAATCCAGGGACAATAGTTTCTTCACAAGCACATCACATCCATCCTTGTCCATGTCTGCTGGTATACAATTTACTCATCAGCCCTCCCCAGAAGCTGCGTGCCGTGAAGCTCTAGCATCAGCAGCATAAGGAAAATGGCTTTGCCAAAGAGTCCTTTATAGGTAGTTTAGCTGTAAGGTAGTATTTAGTATGATTCCACAAACACGTTCAACTCCCTATCCAGAAAAGTATACATACACTCTGCTATGTCGCCAATATGTTTTTAGCGGTTTTTGTTGCCATCTGTGTGGTCTATTTTGGAAACAGTAAAAGTGGTCAAGTCAAGGGCTATTATGTAATGTGTAGACATCATGTTTTTGTGTTTTATCTGCAGGCTTGGAAATCTTCTGCTTTGTAGACCAGTGTCTTTTCAGTGGTCGGTCACTATATCTGCTGGGTTAAGAGGTCAAGTGCAATTGATATGATTATACATATAAACATATATTATATATACATATGTATACATATGTATACATATAATATATACATATCTCTCTGTATTTGTATGTACGTGTATCTGTGTGTGTGTTTATTTATTTTATCTTAATTTTTTATCTATCCTTTTATATCGAGGATAACAGAATAAGCAATCATGTGCTTTTTTTCATCCGGTCCCCGTGTGTATGCAGTTTTGTAAATATTGTCATCTGTTCCCACCGGCACACGATGGCCTACTCTTACCAAAAGCGGAACAGGATTTAACGTGTTCTGCGTGCGTTTGCATACGGGGCCTCGGTTTAAAGTCTCATCCGAAGGACTGTGTGAGAGAGTGTGTGTGTATGTGTACGTGTGTGTGTGCACGCACGCGCGCACGTAAAGGGAACATCGGCATTTCTCAGTGATTACACATTTTCGGGGTAGACAGGAAATGGCAAGTTCCTGAATTGGTCATACAGCTTATTTCCTGCATGAAGCCAGCAGTAATTTGTCAAGCTTGTCAAAACTTTCAATGGGAAGACTACATCATTTTGCCAGAAAAGATATGACTCATAGGCTGTAGATTTGTTCCACATGATTGAGTTTGGTCCTGAAATCTGGAAGGTGGGAAGCATAGTGGTTAGAGCTTCATGCTCACAATTTGACAGCCCAGAATCCGGCTCGGGTTCGAGCCACCGCTGATACACCCGTCTATGTTGATTTTTCCTTTAGAATTAACATCTGTACAGACTCCACTCCCTAAAAGTTCTTCACATGAGACTATAAACCGAGGTCCCTTATGCAAACACATACAGAACATCTTATACACACCTTAAAACCCACTCTGTCTTTTGGAAGCTAAGATCACTTGTGCTAGTAAAAAAAAAAAAAAAAGGATGACTAGATTATATCTAAAATAAAAACTACATGCACATTGATTTCGTTTTGAGATTTTATTCTGGAATTCAGCATGCTGCTAACTAAATGGTGAGCAGAAAAACGAGCATATTCCAAAAATGTAATATCTGACCATCAAAGAACCTCAGAGTTCGCCATGAGGAACAAGAAAGAAAAAAAGAACTTCCTCAAATACACTGTTTTATTCCAGATTGAATTTGTCTCAGAAGATCAATCAATACTCTATTGATGCTTGTCGCACTTCATAATCTTTACCGTATTTTGCGCCTATTAATATTCTCATCTACAATTTCCCTTCAGAGGAATGATTAAACTAGTTTTGACTTGACTTACTTTGACTTGACTTAACTTACAGAGAACCAATTGAGCTCAGGTTTTCTGAGGGTGATTTCACACATTTAGCTAGGGTACCATTTTTTATGGTGTACAATCATCCGTATCGTCTGCTTGTCCGCGGTAATGTTGACACAATCTTTTCCCTTTCATGAAGCACTAAGGAAATTGCTTGTCCAGACGGGTTAGGCAATAACTAGCGGCACTAAAGCATTCGCACTGGAAATGTTCATAGTGACCTGTGTAACGATATCTTATTCTCTCTGTGTGTTTTTTCGTCCTGTTTTTAAAAAATATATATTTTCTTTCTATGTCTGTGTGTTTAAATCTTACTCTCTGTGTGTTTCTATGTCTCTGTCTACGTCTCTTCTTATTTCTCTGTCCCTT
>JASPKP010004406.1:15000-17706 GCA_030674155.1 Stramonita haemastoma | reverse complement strand
TGGGGGGTGACCGTTTACAGCCTGACTCCCCAATATGGAAAGAAAAAAAAAAAGAAATATCGATGTGTTTTAACAAACCGTGGTGTGTGTGGAGTGTGTGTGTGTGGCTGTGTGTGTGTGTGTGTGTGTGTGTGCGTTTGTGTGTGTGTGGTGTGTGTGGTTGTGGTGGTGCTGCGTGCGTGCGTGCGTGCGTGCGTGCGTGCGTGCGTGCGTGGTGCGTGCGTGCGTGCGTGCGTGCTGCGTGCGTGCGTGCGTCGTGCGTGCGTGTGTGAGTGTGTGTGTGTATTGTGTGTGTGTATGTTGTGTGTGTATGTGTTGTGTGTCGTATGTTGTGTGTGGTGTAGTTGTGTGTGTGTTGTGTTTTTGGGGTGTGTGTTGGGTGTGTGGTGTGTGTCTATGTGTGTGTTGCCCGTGTCTATGTGTGTGTGGTGTGTGTGTGTTTTGTGTTGTGTGGTGTGTGTGGTGGTTTTTGTGTGGTGGTGCCCGTGTTACAGCCTGGCCACCAGCTGAAGGGGATCAGTTGAGCGACTCAAACTCCGAAAAAAAAGGGACCCAGCATGACTTCTCGGGAAGTCAATGGGATGAAGGGGAAAGGTAGGAGACCGCGCATGCATGCACACATGCGTCCGCACACACTCACATGCAGCACCCCACACACACACAGACACAGACAAAAGAACACACACAGAGACACGCACACACATCACACATACCCCACAACCACAATCACGCACGCACACACGCACAAAACACCAACACACACACACACAACAAAACACACACAACAACACACAAACCAACACAAACTACACACACACAAACACAACACCCAACACAACACAACCACACAACAACACAACAAACCCATTTGTGTCTTTCGGATGAACTTTAAACCGAGGCCCCGTGTGCGAACGCACGCAGAACATCTTGCCACACTTAAATCCTGTTCCCTTTTCGTAAGAGTAGGACCATCGTGTGCCGGTGGAACAGATGACAATATTTACAAAACTGCATAATACACGGGACCGGATGAAAAAAGCACATGATTGCTTTTTTCTTTTATCCTCGATATAAAAGAATAAATAAATATAAAAGAAAAAAATAAATAAATAAATAAATAAAAATTTGTGCCATTTCCTTCCAAAATGGAAAACTTTAAAAAATAAAAAAAAACGGTGAATTTAAACTGTGAACTAATATTTCTTAAGGAAAAATGAATGAACAGTGTAGAAATTTTTTTTTTTATCATGATTTGAGAAACATATGACCTACACAAAGAAAGTACTTTCACATAGTTGGGACACAGGATTGACTTTCCGGAATGGTACCATGAGGGCATAGGTTATCTGCCTTTCCAAACAACAAACATGGCAGGCTAACATTTAATATCAATCCATTCTTTTTCATCATTCTTCCTTTTGTGTTAATAATCTAGGTAATTTAGGGGACGGGATAGCTCAGTAGTCAGAGCACTCTCTTTCCTCCAGCCAAGGTTAAGCAGCATCGAGCGTGGTTACCAATTGGATGGGTGACCATTTGTGCACCTCGGCTTCAATACAGTCCCCCATTCACTCAGCTATAAATGGGTACCTGCCCTCTTCAGGTTCAGGGAAGGTAAAGCAGCGAGGGGAGGAGATGGGTGCTGCCCTCAACATGTTGGCCCTTAGAGAAGCCGAGGTCTTTGGTGCCTCACTCCCTTATGATCACATAATTACAGGACATCCTTACCTTCTTACCCCCACCTTTCTTAACCCTTACAGCACTGAATATCTGCTGACAATAACTTCCCCTATCCTGATTTTCCACTCCAGCCCTCTACTCTTTCAGGGGGAACGGATTTGCCTAGTGGTCAGAACATTGCGCTGGCAATTTGACCACCCAGGTTCGAGTCTGGTCGAGGAGATTTTTCTCCTGGAGTTAACATTAGTGCTGACTCCACTCTTCCCAGAAGTCCTTCAGATGAGACTTTTAAACCAAGGCCCCGTGTGCGAGCGCACGCAGAATATCTTGCGCCCACGTTTTAAAACCTGTTCCGCTTTTTTGCAAAGTAGGCCATCATGTGCCGTGGAGGAACAGATGACATTTACAAAACTGCATACACACGGGGACTGGATTAAAAAAGCACAAGAGTGCTTATTCCATTATCCTTGATATAAAAGAATAAATCAATTAGTCCGGTCAGCTGATTTTCCGACAATAACGGTACCAGAGAAGGGTTTGTTTATAGTGATCTGTCATGCGGCTAACTGGCATCAACAACTCTGGAAAGTAGTTTTGATACGGCAATACTGCTTCTGCTTTCCCACAAAATGTTTATAAAGCTCAGTGAGTGTGTATGTAAATTTTACCTAGTTTCCCATTTTTTACACTCTTCTGCACTGCAGAATCCTGGAATTTAAAGGAAAATTCGGTTGCGCCGAGTTTTCCCCCTTTACAGGACTGAAAGTTAGCAGAGAGCTGAGCTGGAAAACAGGCTTACCGATTGAAAGGGTTAATCTAGATAATATCACTATCACTATTACTATAACGTTTTTTTCTCTTTGTCTCTCTCTCCACCTAGGCCTCGAGCAAGCTAAAGGACCACATCGCAGCGCAGTGCACCCAGAATCCTGAATCGAGGACGGTGGTGTAGAACCCTGGGCGACTTCATGCAAGGCTTTCCGGAGAAGATGGGCAAGGGCCTAAGCAGGGCAATACACACGCTGA
>JASPKP010004406.1:0-10000 GCA_030674155.1 Stramonita haemastoma | reverse complement strand
TACATCTAAACTGCCCTGACCAAACCTTCCTCCTTTACTCAGGTGTTGTAGGATCGATTCAGCAGGTGAGGGTCTATAATTATCTAAACTGCCCTGATCCACCTCTCTCCTGTGCTGCCAAAAAGTCCCCAAAAGTCCTTTGGATGAGACAGTAAACCGAGGCCCCCGTGTGCAAACGCACGCACAACATCTTGCGCACACGTTAAAATCCTGTTCCGCTTTTGTGCCGGTGGGAACAGATGACAATATTTACAACACAACTGCATACACACGGGGACTGGATGGAAAAAAAAAGCACTCGAGCGCTTATCCCATTATCCTCGATGTGTAAAGAATAAAAATAAAATGAAAATAAATAAATTAAAAAATTCCCTTACTCAGGTGTTGCAAGATTGATTCCACAGGTGAGGGTCTATAATTTTTCTAAACTGCCCTGATCCAAACCTCTCTCCTTCACTCTGGTGTTGCAGGATCGATTCTCTCCTCGGCCCCCAACAGCCTGCAGGTGACTTACCTGGTGGGTGTTGCCCATCCCCGTTCCGCCTCAGGTGTGGTTCAGCCTCCTGTCACGCCTCACCGCCTTCCGCTGGCCCCTGCACCTGTGGCGTCACGGTCTGCTGATTCAGCACGGTGTGGTGGAGCTTCTCATCGCCTGTGAAGGTACGTGTGTGCCTTGAGGGGGGTGGGGGAGGGGGGAGAGAGAGAGGGGGGGGAGGGAGGGAGGGGGGGAAGGAGGGAGGGGAAGAGAGAGAGAGAGGGAGGGAGGGAAAGTGGGAGGAGAGAGAGGGAGGGAGGAGAGAGAGGGAGGGGGGGGTAGGAGGGATGTAAAAGAGAAGGGAGGGAGGGGAGGGAGAGAGAGGGGGGGAAGAGAGAGGAGAGAGAGAGAGAGAGAGAGAGAGGGAGGGAGAGGAGAGAGAGAGAGAGAGAGTGATTGATTGATTGATTGATTGGTTAATTGATTGATTGAATTTTATTTTCAGAAGGTGAAGGAGTAAGCATGACAATTGCTTTTTTACATCCAGCCTTCTATAATGATACGAACTTGTAAAAGCAAACTAATAACAAGAAAATGGAAAAAAAAAAAACCAACATAATTCTGTTTGTAACAATAAATAAATAAATAAATAAATAAATAAATAAATAAATAAATAAATAATAATTCCAAATGTTTCAGGGAGAGAGAATCAGCATCCAAGGGCAGACAATAGACCTGGGGGGGTCAGCCCCGAAGGTGAGCGAGCAGTGTCAGGCAGCGGTGTGGCAGTGTGTGGAGGAATACAAACTGCTGATGGACGCCGCACTCACCTCCGCCGGACTACTTCCTCAGGTACATCCTCAAAATAGAAATGATAATAATAATAATAATAACGATGATGATGATGGTGATGATGATGATGATGTCTGTTGTCTTATTATGTCTGTCTGTCGCTCTGTCTCTGTCTCTCTCTCTGTGTCTGTCTCTCTCTCTCTGTCTTGTCTGTCTGTCTCTGTCTGTCTGTCCTGTCTGTCTGTCTCTGTCTCTGTCTGCCCTGTCTCTGTCTGTCTGTCTCTGTCTGTCTCTGTCTCTGTCTGTCTCTGTCTCTGTCTGTCTGTCTTTCTGTCTGTTTTACTCTCTCAGCTCTCTCTCTCTCTTCTCTCTCTCTCTCTCTCTCTCTCTCTCTCTCTCTCTCTCTCTCTCTCTCTCTCTCTCTCTCTCTCTCTCTCTCTCTCTCTCTCTCTCTCCTCTCTCTCTCTCTCTCTCTCTCTCTCTCTCTCTCTCTCTCTCTCTGTGTGTCTCTCTCTCTTTCTCTTCTCTCTCCTCTCTCTCTCTCTCTCTCTCTCTCTCTCTCTCTCTCTCTCTCTCTCTCTCTCTTCTCTCTCTCTCTCTCTCTCTCTCTCTCTCTCTCTCTGCGTGTGCTTTTTTAAAGATATATATGTATTTTTTTTAATAGATGGCTTGAAGAAAAAAAAGCAAATATATTGCTTACTCAATATACCATCTGGAAAGAAAATTTTGATTTGACTTGATTTGATTTGATCTCTGCAGTGATAAACAGCACAGACTTCTTTCTCTGTCTTCAGGAAGCCTGCAACCTCAGACAAGCCCAAGCCTGAGGAAGTCTCGGCCATCGTGGAAGGGGCACAGCATGTCCGTTGGTGATTCCGTTGTGCGATGTCAGTTGTGTGGAGACTTGCCGAGAACATAGATGCCTTGTTGGTATGTGATGTTATACTGTTTGTTTTTATAATAATATACTTTTTTTTTCTTTCATGTTATGGTTGGTGTTGCTTTTTATTGTTAGGGTTGTTGTTTTTTTTCGGGGGGGGGGGGGGGTCTTGTTTGTTGTGATCAGGTTTCTTTCTTCAGGTTTTGGTTGATTGTTTTTTGTTTTGTTTTAGCTGATTTTTTTTCTTTTTCTTCCTTGGTTTAATGTCCAAGGGTGATTTATTCAAGTTGATATCATGCGTTGGATGACTTATAGGGTTAGCAATACAGACATATATTATGAAGCATGTGTACATACAACACTGACGCCATTTGCATTTCCAGACCGGAAGTGATGATACTTTATTTCCAAATGGTACAAGCTTTTTTAGTTGCGAATCTGAATACTACAGATATTGTTTTTGTTGTTTATGTGAAATGTTAGGTTGTGGATTGTAAGATTTGCTGAGGTTGTTTAATATGTGTGGCTGATGAAACAATGTTTTGGGTTTGAGGTGTGTGTGGTGTGTGTGTGTGTGTGTGTGTGTGTGTGTGTGTGTGTGTGTGTGTGTGTGTGTATGTATGTGTATGTGTGTGTGTGCGCGTGAGTGTGAGTGTGAGTGTGTGCATGTGTTTGTTTTCATTTTAAGACTTTTCACAAATTGTGATAATTATTTGTGGGGGGGGGGGGGGATCTGGATCAGTGTTTGGGGATGGAGGCACACATGTTTTGAATACCGGTGGAAAAGTACATAGAAACCAAAGGACAGACCTACAAGGAAAGCTAGAAATATACAAACTCTTGAATAATACACACACACATCACACACACACACACACCCCACACACACACAACACACACACACACACTATTTTTAAACAGTTGAACAGTAAAAAAACACCCCTCAAAACCCGCATACCGAACAATAACCAAGAAAAACGAAATTTATTCCACCAAAAGTCTTTAACGTCTTTTCTCTCTTCTCCCCAAAAGTCCTTCGGATGAGACTTTAAACCAAGGCCCTTTTGTGCAAACGCACGCAGAACACCTTGCGCACACGTTTAAATCCTGTTCCGCTTTTCGTAAGAGTAGGCCATCGTGTGCCGGTGGGGAACAGATGACATTTACAAAACTGCATACACACAGGGACTGGATGAAAAAAAGCACAAAGAGTGCTTATTCCATTATCCACGCTATAAAAGAACAGGGTTCGTACGTCCTTGAAAGTCCTTGAAAGTCCTTGAATTTTGGGGCCCCCCTTTTCAAGGCCTTGAAAGTCCTTGAAAATCAGGCATATGCCTCCAGGTGCTTGAAAAGTCCTTGAATTTTTACTGTTACCAAAGAAAAAAAGAAGGATAAAGAGAAAGAGAGAGAGATTGGCATGGTAAGATCAGGTATGGTACTGGCTGTAAATTCGTGGAATTTTTATAAAAGTAAAAAAAGAGAAGAAGAAAAAATAGAGAAAAAAAGAAATCTACAAAAGCAGGTCAAGGGACAACCTTCCTGCCGGTTATAATTACTCCCCTTCTTGCTTTGTCACAAGGGAATTCAAGCTAGGTAGGCCTAACAAAACAACTTTTTCCCTTGAAAGACCATGGTCCCCAATGGGGTTAAGTTCATACAGGGGTGGGCTGTGCCCTAATAAAAGGCGAAAGGGGAGAGAGGGGTTTCACGGGGTGTTCCATGGGGTCGGGAAAGCAATGGTTTTTTTTAAATTAATACAACAGTCACGGCCCCTTTGCCTCCCCTTTTTTTCATGAGGTTCCCCCCCCCCCTCCCCCCCCCCCCCCCCCCCCCCCCTGGGGCTCCCCTCTCCCTCTTCTCTCCCTCCCCCTATCTTTCTCTCTCTCCCCTCCTTTCCTCCCCTCTCTCTCTCTTCTCTCTGCACACACAAACACACAAAACACACACAACACACACACCAACACACAACAAAACACACACACACACCAAAACTTCTCCCCTCTATCTTGTCTCCCTCTTTTTTCTCCATTTCCCCCTGTCTCTTACAACAAACCAAACACACACACCCCTTTTCCCCCCCTCCCCCTTACTCTTTCTCTCCTTTTTCTCTGTCATGTTTTTTGTCCTTTCTTTCTCTTTCTTCCTCTATTCATTTGCCACGAAAAAACCATTTTGCAATTTTTTTAAATGGAAAAAAAACCCCCTTTTTTAGTTTGAAGAAATGGCAGAAAAAGTCTACTTGGAAAGCTTTTTTTCGGGCAAAAAATTGCTTAACCAAGAAGAAATTATTCAAAACCTTAAACAGGCAGAAAGTTAAAAATCTTCACTCGGGGGGTGTTCCCTGCCCCCCAAAAGGGCTTTGCCCCTTCACCCCCCCGGGGGGCAACCCCCCCTGGACCCCCCCCCCCCCCCCCCCCCCTTTCCCCCCCCCCCCCATGTTTTTTGGGATCTGTAAATTTCCCTACCCTAAACACGAAACTTAGGGGGGGCATCAGAACCGCCGGGGATGTGCATACAATTAATAAGGGGGGGTTTTAAACTGAAATTGTTTCGGGTTTGTTTTTTTTTCTCAGGATTGGGAATTTTCCAGAGGAAAAAAAAAAAAATTTGGGGTTTCAGGATTAAGTTTTTTCACTTTCACCCAAATGTAAATGTGTTGGATGTGAAAATCTGCCAAAAGAAAAAACCATCAGCTATTCCCCCTCCCCACCCCTCCCCCCCTTCCAACCTGTTAAGGGGAGAAGTTTACTTTTGTAAACTATTTTAGCTTTGGTAAAGTAACTCACGGGGGCTTTAACAATATTAATTTTTGAAACCAGTATTTCAGGAATTTATGAAGAACGACGGGGGGGGATCACTTAGATTTTAAATTGTTTTTAAGCGAAAGCACACTTTTGGCAACGATTGTTTTTTGTTTAGGGCCCAGTTAATGCATGGAAATATGTTTTGTTATGAAAAAAAATTGGACCTTTTGGTTAGAATTTTTTTTAGCTGAAAGTGTGTAAATTGTTTTGAAAACACTATTTGTGATGGGGTCCTGAAAATTTAAGTGGGGCTTGAAAGTTTGAAAAGTTGAAATTTTTTTTCCCAAAAAATTTTTATTTAAATGAAAAATAAATTAAAATTTTCCCCGACAGGAAGTAAAAGAAAATAATCCCGAATTTTCCCCCGCAAAGTCCCCGTTTTTAACCCGGTTACCCCCAAGCGGGGCTCGCTGCGGGGGAAAAAGTCATCCCAGAGACGGGGGCAAAGCCGCGTGCTCCCCGAGCGCGCCCAAAAAACCCGGCCGACAGCAGTTCACCATTCTTTCAAAATGGGGGGGATTCCCGGAACTGCAGTTGACATGAGGAAAAGGGAAAAAGAAAAAGGGGGGGATGTTTCATCAAAATGTTCTTGATGGGGGAATTTTTGTTTTTTGTTTGTTTTTTCTTTTCTTGTTTATATAATGGCTCCCCTGGGCCCAAAAGCCCACAGGGGGATTTTTTTCCCCCAAAAAAAACCACCTCCTTCTTTTTTTTTAACCACCCCGCACGCCGCCCCTGGAAAGGGGCGCACCCGGGCGCACACACCACCCCAACCCCAAAACAACACACACACAAAACACCACCACACCCCCCACCACACACACACACACTTTTTAAAACACAACACCCCCACACACACACACACACAACAAACACACCCCACACACACACACACACACACACACACCCCCACCTAACGCACGCCCCCGCGGCTTCCCCCACCACGCAGGGGGGAAACACCCCCCACAAACACACACCCCACCCCGCACCCCAATTTACGGACCCAACCACACAAAAAACCACACAAACCAAAACCAACACAACACACCCCCAAAGGACGGTTAAAACAGTTCCTAAATTTATTTTTTTTAATTTTTCTTTTTTCCTCCTTCCCACATTTTCCCGGGAAAAACCCAACATCAAAAAAATTGGGATAAAAGACCCCAATCTCTTTGAAGCCAGCGAAGCAAAACGGGTGCGGCGGAAGCCCTCAAAAACCCAAATCGCGGGCGTCCCCATTAACTTTGACCCTTGACCCCCTGTGCCAATCCCAAAGGGTCAAAAGCGTAGTGGACGCCCGGCGGGGAGATCCTTGGCTCAAAAAAAACTAACCCTTTGATCATTAAATTTGAGTTTTTATCTTTCCCTTTTCCCATGTGTAGGGTTGAATGTGTTGGGGTTTTTTTTTTGTGGGTGTTTTTTTGGGGGTGGGGGGGGGGGGGGGGGGGTTTTTAAAATTTTTAAAAAAATCCTTTTCTCTTTTTGGTTTAATGATTTGGGCCCAAATTTTTGGGGTGAAAGGGGGCGGGAACAGATGAAAAAATTTTTACACAATCGGAATACACACGGGGACGGGAAGAAAAAAAAAGCCCCCCAATTGAGTGCTTTTTTTTCCTTTTTTAATCCTGGGATTTTAAAAAAATTTTAAAAAATAAAAAAAATAAATAAAAAATTAGGGGGGGGGTTTGGAGGGGGGAAAAGGATAAATGGGTATCCTTAGGACTTTTTTGGGGGGTGAAGTTGGGAAACCCAAGGTGTGTTAACTTCGGGGGAAAAATCCCCTTTAAAAAAGAAACCCAGTTTTTTGGTTTTTAAAATTCTGGGTTCAAACCCAGGTTGGGGGGGGGGGGGGGATGTAAATTAACCAGCACAGTGCTTACCCAACCAGGCTAAGGGGCACCAAAGTGGGGGGTTTTTTAAAAAGGGCCACTTTATTTTTTTTTTAAAATTATTTTTTTTAAATACCACTTTATGTCACAGCAGATTTCTTTTCATGAAATTTCGGGTGCTCTTCCCCTGGGGAAAAAGGAACCTTTTCCCAAAACTTCAAGTCCCTGGCCTCCCCTTTTTTTTTCTTTTTCCGTTGCAACTGTACTTTTTCCCCTTTTCCAAGTGGTTTTTAAAAAAAATTTTTTTTTTCAAAATCTTTGGCCAGGGACGGGTTCCTCTTGTTGCCGTGGGTTTTTTAAAACGTGCGCTAAATAATGGTAACCGCAGGATTTTTGGGTGTATCGTTCACCCGAAAAATTAGCACATAAACCCTTTCACTCTTTGGTTTTTATTAGAGGGTGTGAAAAGTTTGGGGCCCCCAAAAACGGGATTCATAACCAACGGGCACCACTTCCCCAAAAATTTTTTTTCGTTTTCCCAAGGCAGGTTTGCTTTTTAACCTCTAGAAAACCGATCCACCATGTTTTTTTACGGTTTTCCAATTAGGAAAGAGATAAAAAAAGGTACAGTGCTCTATCACCTTGGCTAACGGGTCCCCTTTAATGCTTTTTTGACATTTTTAAAAAAATAATAATAATAAAAGGAATTTAAAAGCCTGAAATTGAAAAAAAACAAAAAAAGCCTTTTTGCACTCGCCCCCTCACAAAAAAACATGCAACCAATAAACAAATAATTCTGAGCAAATTCAAAAAGGCACACCCCACTCGCCCCCCCCCCCCCCCCACAACACACACACAACATTTTTAAAAGGGGTTTATAAATTTACATCTATTTAATCTGTTTTTTGTTTATAAAAATTCTCCTCCCCTAGAGCCTAAATTTTCCCAACCAAGGGTTTTGGGGTTTTTTTGGGAAAAGGTGTGACCACACACGAAATTCCCCAATGAAAATGCACAAATGGGAACCCCACACACACAAACCTAGTGAAAACTAAATTTGGAAACCTGTGTCTTTGTGGGGTTCGTGTTGCCCCATGGTTTTTTGTATGTTGTGTTTGTGTGTGAGGTGTGGGGAAAATGCATTTTTTTGTGAAAGCATGTTTTGCGTGCATTTTGTATTGGGGGTGGGGTGTGTGTTTAAGGGTAAAAAGCGGGGAAAACCAGGTAAAAGGAAAAATTTATCAGCAAACCCAGGCCCAAAAATTCCCAGCTGGCCAAAGCCCGTTTGTTTTTTTAAACCGTGCTGTTCTTCAAACTTAAAACCGTACTTTACTTTGTTGTTATTATCATCACCCTTTCATTCTCTTTTTTTCATACTTTATTTGTACGTACAGGTGTTTTTTTCCCTTTTAAAGCCCCAACCCTCTTTTCTTCAAATTTTGGGCGGTATGAACAGTGCCATTATCATTATCTAAATTATCCTCTTTCTTTTTAAATTTTGCTAAACTATTTTTTTTTAAATTTCCCCATATGTCATCGTTTTTGGGTGGATTTTTTTGGGTCACCCCTTTTTTTTTTGGTTTGGGGGAGGTTTTTTTTTTTTTTTAGGGACAAGTTTGCTCATTTGGCAGAGCACTCATTTTCCCCTAATTTTAGGGTTAAACGCATTGAAAATGGTTTCCCAATTGGGAAATGGGTAAATTGTGCTTTAGCTTGAATAAAATCACCTTTTTTTCACCCCAAAAATTTAAAAGGGGGTTACCCCCCCTAAAAAAAGGGTTTCCGGGAAAGGGTAAAGCACGAGGGAGAGGAGATGGGGCCCCCTCAATATGGGCGGGCCCCCCAGGAAAATTGAAGGTCTTTTAAGGGCCTGGGGTTTCCCTGCCCGGCCACTTGGGTTTTTATGAGACAACCTTTTTAAAACCTTTTTTTAGGTTTGCCTTTTTCTTTTTTTTTTTTTCCCTTTCCCCTTCTTTTTTAAAGTTCATTTTGTTCTTGTTCTTTTGCCCTTTTCCCCTTTAAAAAATTTATTTTCTGAAAGTTTTTTGGGATTTTTTTAGGGGGGGATGGGGGGGGGCCCTGCGGGTTATTTGAAACCCCCAAATTTTTCGGGAAAATGTTTTGGGTTTTTTGGGAATTTCCCTTTTTTTCTATCCCTTTTCTTGTTTCGGGAATTTCTTCTTTTTTTAAATTTTTCGGGTCCCCCTCTTTTTTGTCTATTTCCGGGCCCTTCTTGGGTTTGCAATCTTCTGCCCCTTTTTTTTTTAGAAATACTTCAAATATAATAATTTCTCCCTTGTAAAAGGGTCAGAAAAGTTTTTGTGTTTTGTGTGTGTGTGTGTTGTGTTTTTTTTTTGGGGTTTGTTTTTGGTGTGTGTGGCTGTTTGTGTGTGTTGTGTGTTGTGTGTTTAAATTTTTTTGGGGTTTTTGTTTGTGTGTGTTTGATGATGGGGGGACGATGAGGGTTGTGGTGGTGGTGATAAATAAAGAAAAAGATAAATTAAATGATGTTTGATGATGATTTTTGATGATAAAAATTGTTTGTTTAATGATGACAACAACAAATGTTTAAAATGACGACAAACAATGATGATGAGGGTGAGGGAGGAACAATGATGATGATGACAATGATGACAAACGACGATAAGGGAAGGAGGACGAGAAGGAGGGGTTTGAAGAAAAAGAACAACAAAAAATGCTGCTGCTTGCGGCGGGACTGATGGGGAAAGACAAGGGATAATAAAGGGACGTTTGCTGGGGGTGGGGTTGTGTGATGCGGAAACCCAGCATTTTGCCCTAAAGGATTGGGGTTTTAAAACGGGAGGGCCCTGGGGGATGGGACTGCCCCCCAGTCTGGGTGTGTGGCCCCCCATCTTTGAGGGTGGTGGATGTGGGGTGTTTTGTGTGTGTGTAAAGTTTGGTCCCCTTTTCTTGTATTTGGGGTGTCCTTATAATTCCCGGGGGGTTGGTTGTGTGTCGTGTGTGTGTGTGTGGTGGGTTGGTTGGGGGGGTTTTGGGGGTTTTGTGGTTTTTTGGTGTGTAGGGTGGGGTGTGTTGGTTAGCTGAAATTTTTGGGTTTTTGTGTGGACCTTTTTGGTTTTTGGTGTGAGTTGTTTGTGTTGGTGTCGTGTGTGTTTTGTGGGTTTTTGGGCGGGGCTTGTGTTTTTGTGTTTTGGGGTTTGTGTGTTTTTGTTTTAGGTTGTGTGTGGGGTGTGTG
>JASPKP010004405.1:0-2500 GCA_030674155.1 Stramonita haemastoma | reverse complement strand
ACCTGGCACTGGATGATTTCACCTTCAAACCCGGGATGTGTGCAGGTGAGTAGAAGCAAGCATGCACCTGGAATGGTGGCAGGTTAGTGAGCAAGCACCTGGAATGTGTGCAAGTTAGTGGAGGGTGGCAGGATGGTTAAGACGTTTGCCTGCCAACAAGTAAACCGTGAGGTTCTGGGTTCCATACCCAGCCTCGCCCTTTCTTCCCAGTTGGACGAAAAAAATCGAACTAAATTTCAAAGTAAAAACCAAATGTAATATGGTGTAACGGACTGTACTATGGTGTAAGGGACTGTACTATGGTGTAACGGACTTACTATGGTGTAACGGGATGTAGTATGATGTAATAGTGTCTACTATGGTGTAACGGACTTACTATGGTGGTAACGGGATGTAGTATGATGTAATAGTGTCTACTATGGTGTAACGAACTGTACTATGGTGTAACGGGCTGCACTATACTGTAACAGACAGTATGGTGTAACGGAATGTATTATGGTGTAACGGACTGTACTATGGTGTAACGGGATGTATTATGGTGTAACGGACTGTACTATGGTGTAACGGGATGTATGTAGTATGGTGTAACGGACTGTAGTATGGTGTAACGGACTGTAGTATGGTGTAACGGACTATACTATGGTGTAACGGACTGTACTATGGTGTACTGGACCGAGGTATGGTGTAATGTGGTGTACTATGGTGTAACGGAATGTGCTATGGCGTAACGGGCTGACGGACTGTATTATGGGGTAATGGACTGTACTATGATACAACGGACTGTGTTATGATATAACGGGCTGTATTATGATATAACGGACTGTACTATGGTGTCACGGACTGTACTATGGTGTCACGGACTGTACTATGGTGTCACGGACTGTACTATGGTGTAACGTGTGTTACAGCCAAGCCAGCACTGCCGCAACAGGAGGAGCGACAACCTCCAGTCCCGCCACCACCACCGCTTCCCCCCGTCCAGTGAGTTGTCTTTCTTTGATTATTTAAAAAAAAAAATTTTTTTTTTTAGCTGTCTAAAAAAATTATATTATCAAAACAACATAGCAGTAACACATAAAAGTGTATGAGTCGAATTTTGGGGTTTTGTTTGGCTTGTTTTGTTTTAAACAATTTCTATTGAAAATGAAAATGATATAGCAGCTCAGCGTTTGTTTTCTTCTCTTTTTGTTGTTGTTGCTTTGTTTGTTTTATTCGTGGTGCTGAATTGGTTAAATTAATTTTGTGAGTGGTTTTGCTGTCTTTGTGTATTTTCTCTGTTTTTTTCTTTTTTTCTTTTTTTTGTATCTTTTTGTGCTCTTTTTTGAGTTTTTTCTTCTCTCTTTTTTGTGTTGTTCATAATTTGTGGGGGTTTTGAAGTTGAATGACTACGTTTTAATCTGAACCCCCACCCCCACCTCTCACCCCCACCACCAACAACCTAACTACCCCCAACCTCTTTCATTTCGCCCCCCTCTCTCTCTCCCCCCCCCTGCTCATCTCCTGTCTCGAGAAGGGGATCTGTTTCTACGTGCAATTGAAGGATGACCAGTATGAGTTGAAACATTATGAGTTGTAACAATGTTGTAGCAAAATATATTTTTTGGGGGTGGGGGTTTTCTTGGTTGTACTCTGCTTGTTTGCTCGCTGCTTCATTTTTGTTAGTTTGTCTGTTTTTTTTGTATGAGTGGTTTTTTTTTTTTTTTGGGGTGGGGGTATTATCATTATTATTTTTTTTAACTAGATAAATGGCTTGATGAAAAAACAAGTTTATTGCTTACTCAATGTACCATCTGGTAATAAAATTTTGACTTGACTTGACTTGACTACCACACCTACTACCCCCACCTCTTTTATCCCCCCCCCCCCCTTCTTTCTTTCTGCAGACACCAGTTCTGCCTGGGACTGTACGTTCGAGAATGGGTTGTGTTCTTACGTGCAACTGAAGGATGACCAGTTTGACTGGACACGGAACAACGGCACGACTAGTTCCACGGGCACCGGTCCTTCCTTTGACCACACTCTGGGCACAGGTAAAGAAAGCACTTGGCTTAAAAAAAATATTTTATTTTATTTTACGTTATTTGATTAATTTAATTTAATTTAATTTAATCTTATCTGATTTTATTTTATTTTATTTCATTTAATTTCATTTAAATTTAATTCAGTTAATTTTTTAAAATTTGATTTAATTTAATTTAATTTAATTTTTCTTTTCTTTTCTTTTCTTTTCTTTTCTTTTCTTTTCTTTTATTCATTTTATTTTGTTTTATTTTGTTTTATTTCATTTCATTTATTTTATTTTATTTTATGTCACATCAGATTTCTCTGCGTGAAATTCGGGCAAAGCATTTTCCTATCCTATATCAGCTTCATTACATCCTCCTTATCGTCATTGATTATTGATCATCACGCTATAAAAGAAAATTGTCTCTGATTTGGTGGCTCACAAAAGATGAGGAAGCCTAAAAAGAAGAAAAAAACGAAAAAAAAGAAGACTGAA
>JASPKP010000440.1:42500-46365 GCA_030674155.1 Stramonita haemastoma | reverse complement strand
TCCCGGCTCCCTAAAACAAAACGAAATGAAAGGAAATTTCAGAACTACTTTAAAAAAAAACATTGTCAAAACTGGATGAAAGTGTAAAAGGAAGCCCCAAAACACGAGTGTTTGGGTTTTTTATTAGTGGTTTTAACTGGCTGGGGATAGTTGATTTTTAGGTGTGAGTTCGGTTTTGTTGTAGATAATACCCGTGATAGGTTTTCATGTTTTTTTATGTATGGTTGTCCCCTGCTTGAATTTCTCTCTGGATGTTGGTTTGATTGGCATGAAATATTACCAAAAATAAAACAAAAACTTGATCAATGTCTTTTTTCGAGTTCCATTCTAAAGACTTTTTTTAAAAAGGTTTTTTATAGTGTTAAGTATATGAAAGATCTCAGATATCGTTTTTTTTTTTTTTTTTTTTTTCTCTTTCTCTCTCTCTCTCTCTCTTCTCTCTCTTCTTCTTTCTTCTTTCTCTCCCACACACACCAAAACAACACCTATCCACTCCACCCCATCCACCCCCTTGTCTTTATGTTCATTCCTCGCCCCTTAACTTTTTTAAAAAATATTTAAAAATCAAAATATACGAAAACTCTCTACCATTAAAAAAAACGGTTTTCCCTCTCGGAAAAAACTGCAGGAAAATTTTTAAATTAAAAAAGTATCCAAAACTTGTTTGTAGGAATTCGTTAATCGCTAAATTTGTAAAAAATTTAATAATAATAATAAAAGCAATGGTTTTAACTGCGAAAAAAAGTAGGATATGCAAAAATGTAAATAACCTTTACCAGTTTAAAAAAAATAGTAATCGCATGGCATGAGCAGCATACATGCTAAAGCCCGCAAGTCAGGCCACGGCACACACCGCCGCGGCGCGCGCACCCCACCACCGTGCCGTGTATGGGCGCGCAGCATAATTTTTTTGGCGGGTGATTGTTTTGGGGTGTTTAAAGAATGTATTTTAAAAAAAAAAAATAAACAAAAGAAAAAATTTTTTACTTCAAGATTAAATATACTTGCATCCCAGCACACCGCAGCCCCCGTAGTTTTTTATGTTGGGGGTTGTGTGGGGACACCTTGCATTTTTGTGGTGTATATTGTATTTTCTTTGTCTATGTGTAAAGGCAAAAGCCCCCAAATCCAAAACAGGTGACATACCGAACGCCGTTTTCCAAAAAAAGGATTTTATGCCAAATTTGATTTCGAGTGGTGGTACGTGCTCTAGAAAAATAATGGGAGAAAGACAAAAGGCCCCGGTTGTGTTATGTTTAGGCCTTCATGCGTTTTTGAGTCAGAACTTTGGTTTTTGCGATTTGATGCTTTTGTAAAAAATTTGGGTTTTAAAAAAATTTGATCTTTCTACAAGTCACAAAGTCCTTTTACAAGCAATCACCTGAAGATTGTCTGAACAGGATGTATTTAAAGAAAGCTAGGAAAGTTTCAATTACCGAACACCCCAACGGTTCAAATTCCGAACAGTATTCGGTATTCGGACTATTGTGTCCGGGTTTTCATTCCCTCTCTTTTATTTTAATTTTCCACATTCTTCTTTTATTCTTATCAATTTATGTTTTTGAACTTATAGAATCGTTTTATCATATTAATATGTGAATTTATTATAGTCTTTGCCTAGTTTGGAGGTTATGTGTTCTCATTAAAAGTCTGTAACATCGATTTATTCTGAAATCTTGATCCTCATAGACAAACGTATAATCTCTCTCTCTCTCTTTCTCTCTCTCTCTCTCTCTCTCTCTCTCTCTCTCTCTCTCTCTCTCTCTCTCTCTCTCTCTCTCAAAACAGCACACACACAAAACACACACACACACATGCACACACTCCACACACACACACACACACACACACACACACACACACACACACACACACACACCACACACACACAACACACACACACACACACACACACACACACACACACACACACACACACACACACACACACACACATTCGGGCAGACACGCGGACATCATCATCATCATCGTCGTCGTCGTCGTCATCATCATCATCATCATCATTATCGTCGTCGTCATCATCATCATCATCATCCACATCGTCGTCATCATCATTCCACTACACATCTGGCATCGTCCTATCCCCTTCAATTCAACCGACACACCAAACCACACCACATAATACCATACCACACCACACCACACCACACCCCTCCACGCCACACCACACCAAACCACACCACACCACACCATACCATACCACACCACACCACACTACACCACACCACTCCACACCACATCATACCACACCACACCAAACCACACCACCACCACACCACACCAAATCACACCACACCACACTACACCACACCACACCACGCCACACCATGCCACACCACACCACACCACACCACACCACACCACACCAAGCCTGCATACCACGCCACACTAAATTACACCAAGTACTATCATACCACAACATAATGAAGCAATGGCTTGGTTTTCATTATTTCCACGTTTTAATTACAAATTCTGAAAAGATTTACAAAATTCAATTCTTTAAAAAAAAAAAAAAGGGAAAAAAAGTCAAATCGTTTTTTTAAAAAATGCAATAAATCTATGAAAATCTAATACTCTTTCAGTTTAAAAACACCAGAACTGATTTACAGCGCAACTTGAACACTGCAACAAAAACAAAACATACACAGGTTTTGTCAGTAGACATATTTCATCTAAGACATATTTCATCTAAGAAATACCATTTATTTCAGCATTAATATCATATTTGGCTAATGTAGATTTCAACATTAACTATTGCAGCCTAACTACACAGTTGATTAAAAAAAATATATATATTTCCCATATGTGTTTAAAGTATAAGATTATATTTTACTATTGATGTTTTCAAAGAAATTTATAAACACTTTGTAAATGAATAGCTGTCGCTGTAGTCTAGTGGTTAGGGCGTTGGACTCGTAATCTAAAGGTTGCGGTTCGATCCCAGCTTTCGGCTATGGCGTTGTGCCCTTGGAAAAGGCGCTTTACGGCTATTTTCTCACCCCACCCAGGTGTAAAAGGGGTACCAACCTTGTGTTGGGGGTTAGCCCTGCGATAGACTGGCGTCCTATCCAGGGGGGAGTCTATGACTCTCAGTCGCTTAACGCCACAGAAACCGGGATAAGCACCGGCCTGATGAGCCTTAGGCTCGGGACAGACTTTAACTTTTTAACTTGTAAATGATAAGTGAATGAGGTAGGTAAAGGTAAAGGTGTCCCATAACCTTTGTGGTCGTAGGGGAGCTAGGCGTCAGAGACCTCAGCTTCTCTAGGGGCCAGCATATTGAGGGCGGCGCCCATCTCCTCTCCCTCGCTGCTTTACCTCCCCTGACCCTAAAGAGGGCAGGTACCCATTTACAGCTGGGTGAACTGAGGGACTGTACTGAAGCCAAGGCGCGCAAACGGTCACCCATCCAACAGGTAACCACGCTCGACGCTGCTTAACATTGGCTGGGGGAAAGCGAGCAGCTCTGACCACCGAGCTATCCCGTCGTGAATAAACCAACACATAAATGAATAAAATGACACAACAAAGGAATGATTAAGTGTCTGCAGCCAATAGATAAACACAAACAGTAAAATCAAGAATGGAAAACTGTCATACACATTACTGACTACATAAAAATCAGAATCCAAGAAATACAGGCAATATTTTTAAATGTTTTTTTCAGTGATTTTAGGAGACTAATACCAGCATTGTAATAACGCAAACGAGATCAGTAAGAAATAAAATTCTGTTAAAAAATTCACTCACTACCCACCTTCTCCAAAAAATGTTGTCCAATTTTAAAAGGCAGTCAAATATTTTACATCATAGCCTCATACCACACACACACACACACACACAC
>JASPKP010000440.1:0-25000 GCA_030674155.1 Stramonita haemastoma | reverse complement strand
TTGTACTGTATTGTATTGTATTGTATTGTATTGTATTGTATTGCTTTATATTGTACTGTATATCACTTTTAGTCACGGTCAGATTTCTCTGCCTGAAACTCAGGCTGCTCTCCTCGAGACAGAACGCGTCGCCACAAGAGCAGCGCCACCCATTTTTTTCCTATTAGCATGTGTAGTACTTGTTTTCTTATCAGAGTAGAAGAATACATAATCCCACCCTCCCATCTCCCCAAAAGTTGTTTCTTGTCCCTGAAAGATCGATGCTTTGTGTCTGGAAAAAAAGTGGATAAAACGCCTCTTTCTGTCAGCTTCAAGATGGCCCTAATAATCAGAAGGATAACAGTCAGTGTTGGATGGTCCTTAAGGGTACTTCGTCCTGTAGTGAAACTTCTATGTTGTCCACCCCCGTGACTGGAGATATAGAATGACTCCCGTTGGCAGGTTTGGGCACCGTGATCTGTATGGCACTCACTTTCCGCATTAACTGAAAGGAAAAAAAAATAGTGCAGACTTGTTCATGAATTAACGTGCATATATATATATATATATATATATATATATATATATATATATATATATATATATTATATATATATATATATATACATACATACATATACATACATATACATACATGCATATGTGCATACATATATGCATACATATATGCATACATATATGCATGCATGCATGCATGCATACATACATACATACATACATACATACATACATACATACATACATACATACATACATACATACATACATACATACATACATACGTGTGTGTGTTGTTTTGTGTGTGTGTGTGTATATGTGTGTGTGTGTGTGTGTGTGTGTGTGTGTGTGTGTGTGTGTGTGTGTGTGTGTGTGTGTGTGTGTGTGTGTGTGTTAAAACGACTAATAAACCTATGTATACACACGCGTAATAAAGTCAGCTATACAAAAAAGCTTTTTAAAAATGAATGGACTTTTAAAATCCTACTTTTATAAATCCTAGAGAACTTACCCACCCCAGCTTTAACCTGTCTGTCTGTCTGTCTGTCAATGTCTGTCTTGCCTATCTGTCCATTTCTCTCTCTCTCTCTCTCTCTCTCTCTCTCTCTCTCTCTCTCTCTCTCTCTCTCTCTCTCTCTCTCTCTCTCTCTCTCTCTCTCTCTCTCTCTCTCTCTCTCATCACACACACACACACGCACGCACGCACGCACGCACGCACGCACGCACGCACGCACACTAACACACGCACGCACGCACGCACGCACACAGACGCGCTTACTAACACACACACACACACACACACACACACACACACACACACACACACACACACACACACACACACACACACACACACACACACACACACACACGCGCGCGCGCGATTTCCTTTTTAAAATAAAAAGTAAATATTTAAGTATATACTTTAATGCATATATCCCCCATCATTATCCTTGTCTTTCTCTCCCTTTCTCTCTTTAGTTTATCAACATTTTGATATTTATTAGTATTATTATTCTATATGTTTATTGTGGGGTTTTTTTTAATATTATTGCTATATTTGCATATATTTCCCATCTTTGATTCCATTTATCTTTTTTTTATGCTCCCCCCCCCCCGCCCCCCCGTCCGGTATCACTTTATGTGGAAGGACGTAAAATTGAAGACTACTACTACTAACACACACATGTACACACACACATACGCTACGCATACGCATATGCCATGCACACACGCATGCGTACACTCTACACGCACTTTTACAGCCATACAGACAGACGGTTACAAACCTCTTGTCCAGCTGCTTGTCGCCTATAATCAGGTTTGATGAAACCTGGAGAGGCAAACACACACACACACACACACACACACAACACACACACACACACACACACACACACACACACACACACACACACACACACGCGCGCGCACACGCACATGCACACACACACACACACACGCACACACACACACACACACACACACACACACACACACACACACACACACACACACACACACACACACACACACACACACACACACACGTGCCAGCACGCGAGATAGGCTATACCTATATTCATAGCTTCTCTATTCATCATCGTCATCACCCTCCACACCTCTCTATCCGTGTTTTTTTTTCCATACAAGCCACACACACCCTGCCATCAATACACACCAGACTTCTCGTATTTTACATCACCATCATTCTTTCACACCACACCATCAATGCCCAGGGGGACAAGGGAGGAGGGAGGAAGAGCTGGGGGGGGGGGGGGGGTTAAAGGCGCGGAGTTGGCCTAGTGGATAGAGAGTGGAACCTGTTATCTGACCACTCTCTATAAGGGTAAAAGTTCGAGTCTATACTGATCTGTGGAGGGAATGCCAATCAACAACACTGGTATTGGATTTTTGTGTGTCTTCGAATGAGATTCTGTTTGGTGGTGTGGTTGTTGTTTTTTTCGTTCCTCGGTTGCAAGAGCTCCAAGGTTCATCAATGGTGAAGGTCTGTGTAAGCAACCAGTTATTTTTCCTACCAAGAAGGCAGCCGCATTCCAACTTCTGGGATGACGTCTAAACACGCCCACCAATGTGTATGCATTTTTTTCACCTGTTTCTACCAGTACGCTATGACCTACTTTTTTTTCGAAAGGTGGAACGGGTTTTAAACGTGTGCGCAAGATGTTCGAAGTGCGTTTGCACACGTAGCTGCAGTTTGTATGTTTTATCTGATGGGCTGGGATCGGGAGGGGGGAAGGAGTGGAGTCGTACTGATGTTAAATTCAGAGGAAAATCCCCTTGAATGGGCATCAGATCACGAGTGCAATGATCTAACCACAAAACATGCATTCAGCACACGTAAAAGAACCCGTGGTTACAAGAGAGTTGTAGCATGGTAAAAAAAAATCTATGTAAAAAGAAAACAGCCACTTTCATGATGGAAACAAATACAAATGCCGATAGGAAAATTATGCTTCTTTTTTTTTTAATGAGGGCTAGTGCTGTTCATAATGCAATGCGTTTGTTCCCGGGGAGAGCAGCCCGAATTTTACGCAATAAATTCTGCCGTGGCTTACATTGATACACATATAAAACATAGTACAATACGATGGAAAACAATGAAAATTAATACAATATGACACGATACAATACAATACAATGCAATACAGTATGATACGATACAATACAGTGCAATACAATAGAACACAATACGATACACACAATACAGTACGATACAGTACAATACGATACGATGCAACACAACACAACACAACACAACACAACACAACACAACACAACTCAACCCAACCCAACCCAACACAACACAATACAATACAACCCAAACCCAAACCCAAACCAACCCAACCCAACAAAACACAACCCAACACA
Source organism: Stramonita haemastoma (assembly GCA_030674155.1). Taxonomy (NCBI): domain Eukaryota; kingdom Metazoa; phylum Mollusca; class Gastropoda; order Neogastropoda; family Muricidae; genus Stramonita; species Stramonita haemastoma. The sequence goes on along the minus strand of JASPKP010000440.1, from coordinate 21,610 downwards.
AAACAACCCAACCCAACACAACACAACACGACACAACGCGACACACTACAATACAGTCACTGTCTCACATGTGATGATAGCCCCCAGGAAGAGGATGATGGTGAGGGTGATGTTGGCCCACAGCACAGACACGTGCTCCATCATCACCCGCATGCCCATCGTCAGGAAGATACCCAACACCTGCGCAGCCGCATTCAGCAAACCGGAAGAAGTTCCTTCCGACTCCGGAAACGTCAGCTCCGCAGCAAATTCGAAACCAACAGGCAAGTAGCCAGTCATGGTTAACCTTGGGAAGAAAAAAATTTACCACCAATAAACACAGTAAGTGAAGAAGGAGAAGAAGAAGAAGAAGAAGAAGAAGAAGAAGAAGAAGAAGAAGATGATGATGATGATGATGATGATGATGATGATGAAATAGGGCCATGTTTGGTTCTATTTAGTCCGCACTTATTCTTGCTCCTCATAATCATGTGAACTGCTGAAGTTGGAAGATCCATAAGCAACGAAAGCCCTTGACGTTCAAGACGAATGAGATGTCATTTTGTTATCATCCGACGTTCCCTAATATTCTGAAAAAATAAGGCGTACTGATATCATTGCAAGTTCCTTTGATATTCAAAACAAGAAGGCATACTGATGTCATTGCACGTTCCTTTAATATTCCAAACAATACTGATATCATTGTTAAAAAGTTAAAAAGTTAGTTAAAGTCTGTCCCGAGCCTAAGGCTCATCAGGCCGGTGTTTATCCCGGTTTCTGTGGCGTTAAGCGACTGAGAGTCATAGACTTCCCCCCTGGATAGGACGCCAGTCTATCGCAGGGTTAACCCCCAACACAAGGTTGGTACCCCTTTTACACCTGGGTGGGGTGAGAAAATAGCCGTAAAGTGCCTTTTCCAAGGGCACAACGCCATAGGCGAAAGCTGGGACCGAACCCGCAACCTTTAGATTACGAGTCTAACGCCCTAACCACTAGACTACGGCGGCGGCTCGATATCATTGTACGTTCCTTAATATTCCAAACAATACTGATGTCATTCATGTTCCCTTAATTGTCAAAACAATACTGATATCATTGCATGTCCCCATAATTTTTAAAACAATACTGATATTATTGCATGTTCCGTTAATAATCAAAACAATATTGATATCGTTGCATCTTGTAGACAACTTTCAATTACAGCAGATTTTCTCTGCATGAAATTTGCGTTGTACCTCCTCCTCCAAGGTGAGAGCACGTTGCTACTCTAGTGCAGCCCTGCCAACTCTAATCTTTTTAAAAAATGTTGTCTGCAGATTGTCTCCATTGCTGCTTTTCTCTATTTTGAGACGTAGATAATAAAAGGTTACCAGAACGGAAAGGAATTGCATTCTAATGGACATCATAAACGGGAATAACAACCTCTTCAACATGTTGATTTTTTTTCATGGGAGGAATTGTTATTCTCTGGACGTCCTAAAACAAACCGACCCTGCATAATATTTCTGTCAGCAGCAGGACAGGACCTTACCCCAGCAGCCCGGCAATCAGAAAGACCAGCCATAGATGACCCAGGTCAAGGGTGAAGGTGAAGGCCGCCATGCTTGCTGTCGTCATGAGGTAAATACCCAGGGAAGTACCTCTGGTCATAAGACAAACAAAAAATAGCGGGGTGTTAGGAAAGGGGTCTACCTATAAAACAGTCATTCGGATGAGACTATAAACCATAAACCGAGGCCCCGTGTGCGAACGCACGCAGAACATCTTGCCCACACGTTAAAACCCCGTTCTGCCTTTCAGAAGAGTAGGCCATTGTGTGCCGGTAGGAGCAGATGACAAAAATTATATTAAAAAACCAGCATGCACACGGGTGTCGTATTTAGACACCATTCCTGAGGAAAAATTGGAGAGTTGGAGTCCCAGGGCAGTTCAGGGCTGTATATGGCATCGTTCTAGTGGCTCCTGCGAGGGTACTGGAACAATTCCTATCAGTCATTGCCTTTCCGATGGATCATTCCAGTGGCGTGGAGAGGAGGGGGGGGGGGGTCTGCTGCATGGGTAACAGCTTGCCTTCCATACTTACTTACCCAGGCTTTGTGCTCTAAAGACTAGAGCGCAACTCCATAGTCTTCAGAGACTGATGGGTGCCTACTACTATAAATGGGGGAAAACTGATTGTTTGGTTATGGGTTCCCAACAGGACCAGGCAATAGTCATTATAATGTGAGTCAATAACTGAATACTTGAAGTAACCTTGGTCACACAACAAACCAAAAATGGCCCCGGGGTTAGAAAGACGGCCTACGCCTACCTATAAAAGGGGTAAAACTAAATGTGTGGTTATGGGTTCCCAACAGAAACAGGCTATAATCATAATCATGTGAATCAATAATTCAATACTTGAAGTACCCTTAATCATTAAAACAAACAAACCAAAAATGGCCCGGGTTAGAAAGACAGTCTGCATATAAAAGAGGAAAAACTGAATGTTTGGTTATGGGTTCCCAACAGAAACGGGGTATAAACCATGATGTTGTGAGTCAATAATTCAATACTTGAAGAACATTTGGTTATAAAACAAACAAAAATAGCACTGGGCTTAGAAAGACGGCCTGACTATGTTAATTTTGAGGGCAGGATGGCAAAAACGATCATTTTACCTAAACTACTACGCTCTGTAAATACAATTTCGCATTTCTTATTTCTCTGTCCCACTCACTTAAAAGTCAAGGTTTTGTCCAGCCACACTCCAGCCGCTATGGCCCCCAGGATGCCCGCTACCACCAGGGTCAGGCCGATTCTGCCGGCACTCTCCTGCTGTCCCTGCACACACACACACACACACCACACACACACACACACACACACACACACCACACACACACACACACACACACACACACACACACACACACACAGAGATAGATAGATAGATATAGATATAGATATAGATATGTATATATATATATATATATATATATATATATATATATATATATATATATATATATATATATATATATATATATATATATATATAAGACTGTCGTTGAAAAAGAATGACAAAATGAACGCACACTCTAGTACACACCCTGACGTGCTTACATACGCAAAAACACGCGCTCACGTCTACACCTTTGCACAGACACAGACACAGACATACACACGTATAAACACACATGTATACTCTCCCATGCATGCACGCATACACACACACACCACACAAACGCACGCACACACACACACACACACACACATGCACGTACACTCACACATACATACACACATACACGCACACTCGCATAAGCATGCATGCGCACGAACGAGCACGTGCACACCCCCCCCCCCATAATCCCCTCCACACTAGCGCACGCACACACACACACACACACACACACACACACACACACACACACACACACACACACACACACACACACACACACACTCACACGGATATACCTATCTATCTATCTATCTATCTATCTATCTATCTATCTATCTATCTATCTATCTATCTATATGTATATATATATATATATATATATATATATATATATATATATATATATATATATATATATATATATATATATATATATATATATATATATATATATATGCCCAGTATGAGAGAGAGAGGGTACTTACAGGAAAATATGTATAAAATGATGGTGTTGAGTAACGTTGACACGGCGTAAAAAACAGCCTGCATTCAGTCCTGTAGATCGAGGAGGGAATGGAATCATCCACCTTACTTATAATTTTCAGAGAAGAAGAAGAAGAAGAAAAAGAAAAGAAGAAAGATGATGATGATGATGAAGAAGATGAAAGAGGAAGAAGAAGAAGAAGAAGAAGAAGAAGAAGAAGAAGAAGAAGAAGAAGAAGAAGAAGAAGAAGAAGAAGAAGAAGAAGAAAGAAGAACACCACCACCACCACCACCAACAACAACAACATTAACAACAACAACAACAACAACAACAACAACAACAACAACAACAACGCCAAAAAAAATGGGATCGGGGCTTAATTCATTGTGTTAATGATATTGCTGTTTTTGCCTGTTTCTCTATAGGGGTGCTTATGTATACGGCTCTTGTTGTTACTGCTGGTTCTACTGACGTATTATTGATATTGTTACAGCTGTTGTCGTTGCCACTGTTGGGTCTGATATTGCACTATCATTGTTGTTGTTACTGCTGCTGTTGTTGTTGATGCTGCTGCCTCTACTCATGTAGTGTAATGTTTGTTGATGTTGTTGGATTGAAGAGACGTTCATTTACACAGAAACACACATTTCCCAAAAAGTAATGTTAAGACCAACAACAAGCATAGAGATTATAACGTGCCCTAACTTTGAAAAAACCCTGCCTAAACATCAGTTTTGAAAACTAGTAGCCATGTGTTCATATAAAACATGATGTTTCTGAAAATAAACTCCAAATATAACAAAAGAAATTATCACCATTCCCAATTTTGTTGCAACCACTTTTTTTTTTAAAGGCTATAATTATGTGAACCTCAAGAAGAGACCATAGGAGAGGATGAGCAGAGAAAAAGTCTTTTTTTTTTCTCTTTTATTGTTTGACCTGCAGGGCTTACCATATGAGAGCATGGAAGAGAAAAGCCCTTGTTTTTGTCAAGAAAGGCTTACTATAGTAGAACATGATCAGAGAAAGGCCTTCCTTTTTTCTTTTTTTACCAGCAAAGCTTCCCATATGAGAGCATGAGGAGAGAGAAGCCCTTGTTTTTGACCAGCAAGGCTTACCATAAGAGAGCATGGACATAAAAAAAATCCCTTCTTTTTTTTAACCAGCAAAGCTCACCATAGAAGAGCATGAACAGAGAATAGCTGTATTTTTACCAGCACAGCTACTCATAAGAAAACATGAGCAAAAAAGAGCCCTTGTGTTTTTGACCAGCAGGGCTTACCATAGGACAGCATGAAGAGAGAGAAGCCTCTGTTTTTGACTAGCAAGGATTACCATAGGATAGCATGAGCAGACAAAAGCCCTTGATTTTTTGTTTTAATTTTCTTGTTTTTTACCAGAAAGGCTAGGAGAAAACCATAAGAGATCACAAACAAAGAAAGATCCTTGGTTTTGACGGGCAAGGCTTACCATAGGAGAGCATAAGAAGAGAAAAACCTCTTGATTTTTGACCAGTAAGGCTTACCATAGGAGAGCATGAGGAGGGAGAAGCCCTTGTTTCTGACCAGGTTGCAGAGACTTTTCCCGTAGTGGGCACTGACCTCCATCTCCAGCTGATGCTGCTGGGCTCGGCTGGGAGGTTTGGGGGGCTCCTTCTGGAACACTGCACACACACACGCACACACGCACACACGCGCGCATGCACGCACGCACGCACGCACACACATACATGCACGCACGCATACACACGCACGCAAGCACGCATACACACACACACACACACACACACACACACACACACACACACACATCACACACACACACACACACACACACACACACACACACACACACACACACACACACACACACACACACACACACACACACACACACACACACACACAGCCCAGTCCACAGCCATCGTGGTCAAGCCGAATTCAGATGCGCTGGGCCTGACTTACTAGTAAGGCACTTAATGGCACCGCAACTCACTTCTAGCTCATATGACAGACAATAGTTGCTGTCTGAGAGTTCCACGAAGAACAAGAATTTATTGTCGTCAAGTATTTGTGGCGGTGGTGGCGGTGGCAGTAGTAGTAGTACCAGCAGCAGCAGCAGCAGCAGTAGCAGTAGCAGTAGTAGTAGTAGTAGTAGTAGTAGTAGTAGTAGTAGTAGTAGTAGTAGTAGTAGTATAGTAGTAGTAGTAGTAGTAGTATAGTAGTAGTAGTAGTAGTAGTAGTCGTAGTAGTAGTAGTAGTAGTAGTAGTAGTAGTAGTAGTAGTAGTAGTAGTAGTAGTAGTAGTAGTAGTACACATTAATGGGTAGTAGTTGTAGTAGTTGTAGTGGGTGGTCGTAGTAGTAGAAGCAGCAAGCAGTAGAAACAGTAGTATAACAACAACAATAACACAAACAATAAAAACAACAACATACATTATAAGCAACAAGAAAAACACCACAGCAACAACTACAACAACAACAACAACAACAACAACAGCAACAATTCATAAAGCAAGCAACAATAATAAAGCTACTACAAAATAATGAATTAAAAAAATTAAAAGAGAAGATATCAGATCTACTCATTACAAACAAACCAAGCTGAACTGAACAACAACGAATATATCAAACAAACTGAACAGATTATTTTTTTCGTTCCTCGACTACAGCTCCGATGGTTCACCAATTGTGAGATTTTTGCACATAATACCATTTTGCCCACCATAAGGTACCCGTATTCCGACATCAGGGTTGGTGTCTAAACTCGACACCGTCGAAACTGATGAAATTTTGTTTACAAGCCATTGTTAAAAGTTATGCCATAAAATATTGAAAGGGCATCACTTGGTAAAGCATAAAAATACAAGAATTACTCAGTTTTTGTGTTCTGTTGCCATGGAAACAAGTCAACATGGCCGCCAAAATTAAATGTTCCAAACTCCTAAAACCTTGTTATCTATAACAAGTTGAAGTAACCTGTTTCTACAGACATGTTTTACAACCTGAATTGTTTAAATTCACACATGGAAACCTCCAAAATTAATGTATCCAGCAATTTTTTATTTTAAAAAAACACAAAAAACAACATGATTCGGGGCACTTTTGGACCCGTGTCTACCCTGAAGTTATACCAACCAGCCGGCACTCACAGAAAAGGTTGAGGAGAAAGATGGCGGTGGTGAAAGCGGCAGTACCGTAGAACATGTTTCTCAGGTCCGTGCCGATAGTGTCCAGAGATGCCGAGTTGGGCACCATTTCTGGAGGAGTCAGAAACCCCACTGCAATACCGATCTGTGAAGTGACACAAAAACTGGAAGCTTTAACTAGTGAGTGAGTGTAGACTGTGAGTGTACGTTTGTTTATCTATCTATCTATGTATCTGTCTATGTATCTATGTATGTATCTATCTATCTATCTATCTATCTATCTTTCTTTCTTTCTTTCTTTCTTATTCCGAGGATAATGGAGTCAGCGCTCATGTGCTTTTTTTTTTTTGCTTTTTTTTTACATCCAATCCTTGTGTGTGAGCAGTTTTGTGAATTTTTTATCCGTTCCCACCGGCACAGAATTGCCTATTCTTCCGAAAAGCGGAACGGGCTTTAACGTGTGTCGCAAAATGTTCTGTGTGCGTTGGCACACGGGACCCCGGTTTAAAGTCTCATCCGAATGACTTTAGAGGGGGAGTGGAGTCGGCACTGATGTATGTAGACCTTGGTGAACAAAAAGATAAACAGACATTTTAATTTTTTTTTATCTTATTTTATGTCATTTTAGTATAGTTTATTTCATCAGGGTAATGTCATCAGCAAACTGACTTTTCCCACCTAACCCATTGTTTAGTTTGTGTTTTCGGGTTTGTTTGGGCTTTATTTTATTTTATTTTTTTTGGGGGGGGGGGGGGGAGGGGAGGGGGGAGGGTGGTAGTTGGGATTTTTTTGTTGTTCTTTATTGGCTCGTTTGTTTTGTTGTGGTTTTTGTTTTTGTTTTGTTTTGAGGGTTTTTTTGGAGGAGGGGGGGGGGGGTGGGGGGGGCTCGTTCCTCAGCCCGGGCTTTGAGGTTTAGCTAAGGTGAGACGTTGCGTATGCATCCGTTTTAACGGATAAGGGGGACGGGATAGCCTAGTGGTCAGAACATTGCGCTGGCAATTTGACGACCCGGGTTCGACTCCCGTTCGAGGAGATTTTTCTCCTGGAGTTAACATCAGTGCTGACTCCACTCTCCCCCAAAGTCCTTCGAATGAGACTTTAAACCGAGGCCCCGCGTGTGATCGCACGCAGAACATCTTGCACACACGTTAAATCCTGTTCCGCTTTTCGTAAGAGTAAGCCATCGCGTGCCGGTGGGAACAGATGACATTTACAAAACTGCATACACACAGGGACTGGATGTAAAAAAAAAAAAAGCACATGAGTGCTTATCCCATTATCCTCGATATAAAAGTATAAATAAATGAAAATAGATTAACCGACTATTAAGGTAGCCACATTTCATCTTCGGGGATACCTTGGCTTTAAAGAGGATAATTGGAACATAAAACAAATGGTAAATACAGGAACGGGTATTTGTTACAACAAAGATCAATGTAAGAAGAAAGCGGTTACACAACAACAGAATAGCTGAATCTATCGAAAACATACTGTACACACACACATACACACACTGTACATATAGCCGCACGCACACACCACACACACACACACACACACACACACACACACACACACACACACACACACACACACACACACACACACACACACAAAATTTACAAAAACTGCATACACACGGGGACTGGATGTAAAAAAAAAAAAAAGCACATGAGTGCTTATTCCATTATCCTCGATATAAAACAATAAAATAAAATATAATAAATAAATAAAAATAAATGAATAAACACACACACATGCATACACACACGCACGCACACACACACACATTGACATTATTGTTGCTATTATTATCATTCTCATTCTATTTAAGGTCTTATTATTAAATCATCATAGGTTGATGAGTGGACAAAATTAATATGGACTCTGGTAAACTAGAAATGTACTTCTTCTCTCCAAAATCATACATGAAAAATTTGTAGAAAAAAAACAAAAACAGAACAGTTCGCAACTTGCTTCAATAATGCATCACCAATTCTGACGGACAGAATTTTTGCAAGTAAGTGTTTTAGGTATTGTTACACAACATATTGATATTGCAACACACCTTGCATAACAATATGATGTGTGTGACATATGTTACAACCATAGCGTTTACTATTTAGGTATGCATGATATCCTTAACGCATACTGCATAATACTGTGATGTGAGGTCTGTTGTTGCATTTGTTACAGCAGACTGGCTTTATGATCAAGGTATGAATCATTCGACAATATCAAAACACGTTCATACACATGTACAAACAGAAAGAGAAAACACAAGAAAAGGTTTGAGCTCGCAGAGGCTGCTTCTGGTGTTTGTGTTTTTTGTATTCATATATTTTTTTGTAATATGGATATCATAACTATTGTAAAGTGTATACAGTGTAATGTATATGTTTTGAAAGAGGAGAACATGCTTGAAAATGAAAAAAAAAAAAAAAATTTTAATTAAAAAATTTTGTGCTACAACAAGCAGAGACCTGGTTTCCAAACACGCCTAAGGAGGTGGCTGTGGACACCTCTCTGGGCCCAAACCACACCGCTGCCAGCCTGGCGGGGATTCCTAGCACCCAGATCTGGGACACGGCAGCCACCGTCTGTGCAAACATCAGTAGTCCGAAGAGATCCTAAAAGAAAACAAACCCAAAAAACCCAATAAAACAAAGCGCGTGTGTTAATGAGAAACAACAATAAAAACAATCAATATTAACAGCAGAGAGAAGAATAGGGATATCAGTAACAAAAAATAGTGAGAGAGAAAAAGCAGAAGCAGCATTAGTAGTGGTGGTGGTGGTGGTGGTGGTGGTGGTGGTGGTGGTGGTGGTGGTGGTGGGTGGTGGTGGTGGTGGTGGTGGTAGCAGCAGAAGTAGTAGTAGTAGTAGTAGTAGTAGTAGTAGTAGTAGTAGTAGTAGTAGTAGTAGTAGTAGTGGTGGTGGTGGTGGTGGTGGTGGTGGTGGTGGTAGTGGTGGTGGTGGTGGTGGTAGCAGTAGCAGTAGTAGTAGTAGCAGCAGCAGCAACAGCAACAGTAGTAGTAGCAGTAGTAGTAGTAGTAGTAGTAGTAGTAGTGGTGGTGGTGTGGTGGTGGGTGGTGGTGGTGGTGGTGGTGGTGGTGGTGGTAGTAGTAGCAGTAGCAGTAGTAGTAGTAGTAGTAGTAGTAGTAGTAGTAGCAGCAGCAGCAGCAGCAGCAGCAGCAGCAGCAGCAATAGCAGCATCAGTAGTAGTAGTAGTAGTAGTAGTGGTAGCAGCAGCAGCAGCAATAACAGCAGCAACAACAACAACAACGACATTGGTGACAACGATGATAGCAGCAACAATAGTTATACTCTAAAACAGATTGAAAGAGCTTTAGAGTTGTAACATTTTGTAGTTCAATGAAGCTTCTACTCTAAAGCAGATTAAAAATAATAAATAAGGGATGTAACACTGCAGAATGAAGAATTCTTTGAAGCAGAGTGTGCGAATTCAAGGGATATAACTCTGTAGAAGGGGGACTCTACTCTGAAGCAGACTGTGACAATTCAACGGACGTAACTCGCCGTAGAAGAAGGCTTCTCTTCTAAAGCTGATCGTTTATTTATTTATTTATTCATTTTATTTCATTCTTTTATATCGAGGATAATAGGATAAGCACTCATGTGCTTTTTTTTTTTTTAATTCCAGTCCCCTTGTGTATGCAGTTGTGTAAATGTCATATGTTCCCATCGGCACACAATGGCCTACTCTTACGAAAAGCGGAACAGGATTTAACGTGTGCGCGAGATGTTGTGAGAATTTAAGAGGTGTAACACTATAGAAGAAGGATTCTACTCTGAAGTAGATAGATTGTGAGAATCTAAGGGCTGCAACACGTATAGCAGGAGACTGTGAGAATGTTAGGGGTGTAACACTTTGTAGACGGTGGCTTATTCTCTAAGGCAGAAAGCAAAACTGTTAGGGATGTCACATTTTGTAGAAGTGGGTTTCTGCTCTAAAGGCTTGGCACTGCTTAATTCTCCTTGGAATCTCGTTCTTTTGCATTGTCAGGACAGCTATCCTTATTTTCGGCCATCGGATTTTAAAATAAAATATTCATGCCCAAAGCTAATTTCATTTAAATGGGTCCCATGCCATTGGTTGGTATTGACTGAGGAAATGCTACGTTTATTCAGCAATATATCGGTAACATCAAATGACAGAGCTCAAGAGAGAGAAAGACACAGAGAACGAACAAAAGAAAGTAAATCTCAGAGAAAAAAAAGAAAGGAAATACGAATGAATAAATGAATGGGTGGATGGATGGATGGATGGATGGATGGATGGATGGATGGATGGATGGATGGATGGATGAATCAACGAATAAATGAATTAATGGATTTATTAATTTCTTAATAAACAGATTAATTGATTTATTATTTCCTTAATTAATTAACGAATGATTGAACATACACATGAAGGAATGAGCGAGTGAATGAACGAATAAAAAAAGAAACACATCAGAAACAAAATGTACATCAGTGAGGAAAGAAACCACTGAACAAACAAGCCATTAAAAAATGAAGAAAGTTTTGTTTTTTTGAAAGTGGGGATAACAAAAACAATCTCATACTTTTGACAATTATTGTAAACCATCCATATACTTTACCGGTTGAACGCTGGCACATTTAATCCAGGCAGCCAGGGCATTCATGAAACAGCCGGCCACCATACACACTCTCAGGCCTTTCTTGTCCAGTAGCCAGGTGGCAGGGAATATCAGCGGAACATAGGCCAGCATGAACACCATGGACAGCCAGTCTATGGCATTGGATCTCTGTCCAAAAAAAAAGGGATAGAAATGCACGATAAAGAGCTAATCTATGGTGTTTAGTGTCTTCCAAAAATTAGAAATACACGAAAAAGAGCTACTCTATGGGCTTTGATCTCTGTCAAAAAATAAAAATGCATGATAAAGAGCTACTCCGTGGTGTTTGATGTCTGTCAAAAACTAGATAAAAATACAGGATACAGAGCTTATCTATGGTGTTTAATGTCTGACAAAAATTAGAAACACACGATAAAGAACTACTCTGTGGTGTTTGATCTCTGCCAAAAAATAGATAAAAAATACATGATAAGAAGCTAATCTATGGTGTTTGGTTAAAAAATAGAAAAATATTAATTTTTAGAGAAACAGTCTATAGTGTTTGACCATTGTCAAAAAAATCGAAACACACGGTAAAATGCTACTCGATGGCGTTTGATCTCTGTCAAAAAATATAAATACACTTTAGAGAACCAGTCTATGGCCACCCATTTGTATCTTGTTGTTTGTGGTGGTCTGCAGATTGTTTGCTTCCCTGTCAGAGTGACATTTTTTTCCTACAAAATTTTGCCACGAACAAAACTCTTTTTCTCTACTGTAGGTTCTTTTACGTGCACCGATTGTGTGACATACACACAACACATTGATTTGTTGTCTCATCCGAAAGACTAGCACCCAGACCATCACTTAAATTTGGATGGATGGAGGTGGAAAAAACTTCAGATTCAAACGTGGAATAGAACCTACGACTGAAGGAGAGTATTTCTCAGTCACTAAGCAGGCGCATTACTTTCAGCATTCTCCCTTTCCTGCACATTTTTTACTATGTCTTGTGGTCAGAACATTGCGCTCGCAATTTGACGACCTGAGTTCGATTCCCGTTCGAGGGGATTTTTCCCCTGGAGTTAACATCAGTGCTGACTCCACTCTCCCCCAAAAGTCCTTCGGATAAGACTATAAACCGAGGCCCTGTATGCGAACGCACGCAGAACATCTTGCGCACACGCTAAACCCTGTTCCGCTTTTCGTAAGAGTAGGCCATAGTGTGCCGGTGTGAACAGATGACAAGATTGACAAAACTGTACACACACGGGGACTGGATGTAAGAAAAAAAAAAGCGCATGAGTAACACCTCTGTCACAATCCCCCACTTTCAGCTCCTCTCAGCTGCTAATTATCCCATCCCATCCCAGCCCAGTTGGGGGGAAGGGGGGGGGAACCAGCTGGTGCTAATTATTTATAGCAGGAGCTGACCACACATGGACTAGGTAAAAGGAAAGGAGCGCGCTAAATTTTAGCACTCTGGACTAGGTCCTACTGAGTCGTCGATGTTGAGATTTGTGCACTGTGGAGTGCTTATTCCATTATCCTGGAAACAGATGACATTTACAAAACTGTATACACACGGGGACTAGATGTAAAAAAAAAGTACAAGAGTGCTTATTCCATTTATCCTGGGAACAGATGACATTTACAAAACTGCATACACACGGGGACTGGATGTAAAAAAAAAAAGCACAAGAGTGCTTATTCCATTATCCTGGGAACAGATGAAATTTACAAAACTGCATACACACGGGGACTGGATGTATTAAAAAAAAAAAAAAAGCACAAGAGGGCTTATTCCATTATCCTCGATATAAAAGAATAAATAAATAAATCCTCAGATATCAAAGAATTTTTTTTAATAATAAACAAATAAAAACTGTCTGAGAAACTGACCTGATACTCATCAACAGGCAGGCTGCTGTTGTAATACCTCTCCAGAACGTTGGCGATGATGTTGAGGTGGATCCACTGGAAAGCGTTGCTGAGAGAGAAGGCGCTGAACAGCGCCAGCATCAGCCACCGTCTGGGGTACACGTGCACTTCATCCGTACGCGTGCCCTGCTCTTTCCTCTCCTGACATTCCGCTGCAGTGGCGCCATAGTCCGCGACCGAGTCGGGGTTGGCCCGTTCCGCCACTGTGGTGAATTCGTCTGGTGATGTAAGAGAGTTGGGGTGGGGGTGGGGGGAAGACAGCTAGGGTCAATATTGAGACTGGAGTATTGATGATGATGATGATGATGATGATGATGATGATGATGATGATGATAATGATAATAATTATTATTATTATTATCATTATTATTATTATTATTATTATTATTATTATTATTATTATTATTATTATTATTATTATTATTATTATTATTATTATTATTATTATTGTTGTTGTTATTATCATATACTACTACTACTACTAGTACTACTAGTACTACTAGTACTACTAGTACTACTACTACTACTACTACTACTACTACTACTACTACTACTACTACTACTAATAATAATAATAATAATAATAATAATAATACACGGAATATATCTATATCTATATCTCTCTCTCTATATATATATATATCGCTATATCTTGCAAAAACAAATCAAATTTATAGCAACAACTACAACTACTACATCTTTATTTTGTTGTCATCAATTTGACGCTGGGACATGACATGGTAGGAAGCGTAGAGTACAGCCCTGTCAAGTTGTCTCAAAGCACATGCGCCTCCACAGCAGCATCATTACAATCATCATCATGATTGATTATCATGCATTACCAAAAAAAAAATCTGATTCGTGCGGCAGTTGCTCTGGTCTCAGCGTGGACTCAGATTCTGTAGCCAGTGATTGGGGATGTAGTCCGAGGGTTAATTTCAGCATTGTGTCTTTTTGCTTGCAGTAAATCAACAACTGGTTTAAACCTGAGGCACTACAGCCAGGATATCAGCGCATTGACCACTGCGCTATGATAACTAGTCCCATTCTACTTCCTTATTCATTAGTCTGTTATAGGTCAAAAGGTAAAGGTGTTCCCATAAACCTGTGTGGTCGTAGGGGAGCGAGGCATTAGAGACCTCAGCTTCTCCAAGGGTCCAGCATATTGAGGGAGATGCCCATCTCCTCTCTCTCCTTCGCTGCTTTACCTTCCCTGACCCTAAAGAGGGCAGGTAGCCATTTACAGCTGGGTGAACTGGAGAGAACTGTACTGAAACTAAGGCGCGCAAACGGTCCACCCATCCCATTTGGTAACCACACTCGACGCAGCTTAACATTGGCCTGGGGGGAAAGCGAGCGCTCTGATGACTACTGAGCTATCCCGTTCCCTTACTTTTGTTCATACGTCTGTGAAAATCAGCAAAACCTTTTCTGACCAGCACCTCTATAGAAAAGATACTACTCCACCTAGAAGCTAGACGTGGAGTGTAGCCTGTCGCTGTCACAAATCGAAAGTCATGCTGACCTTGTAGTGTGTAGTTAACTCCGCATAGCGCCGATACAGGCTGCAATTAGCAGCAATGTACCGACCTTGTGTGCAAAACTCTATCTTGTCTTGGTTACATCCTCCGTCATATAGCAAAGTACAGGGTGCTTTTATTACTGAACAGTTAATTATTTACGTAAACGATTTTAACAGCTGGGACCTGTGTTATGTTTCCACAGAGATTTGCGAGTTGAATGTGTGTGTGTGTGTGTGTGTGTGTGTGTGTGTGTGTGTGTGTGTGTGTGTGTGTGTGTGTGTGTGGGTGTGTGTGTGTGTGTGTGTGTGTGTGTGTGTGTGTGTGTGTGTGTGTGTGTGTGTGTGTGTGTTGTGTGTGTGTATGTGTGTTCTTTTATGTATGAAGTTTTTTGCTTTTTTTTCATTGTTTTATTTTTCAAGTAAGTGGAAATGTTGATTTTGTAAAGTTCTTTTTTTGCTGTTGTGGTCCTAGATGTTTTTAGCTGTTTGGTCCCGGATTTAAGCCTTTTCTATTGCATGTGTACTCTCTCTCTCTCTCTCTCTCTCTCTCCTCTCTCTCTCTCTCTCTCTCTCTCTCTCCTCTCTCTCTCTCTCCTCTCTCTCCTCTCTTCTCTCTGGATGATATATATATATATATATATATATATATGTATATATACATTACAAACACGCACACAAACACACACACACACACACGCACACACACACACACACACACACACACACACACACACACACACACACACACACACACACACACACACACACATTCCGGTATCACTTTATGTGGAAGGATGTAAAATTGAAGACCACACACACACACACACACACACACACACACACACACACACACACACACACACACACACACACACACACACACACACACACACACACACCAACACACACACTGATGATGTTAAATCCTGTTCCGCTTTTCGTAAGAGTAGGCCATCGTGTGCCGGTGGGAACAGATGACAAGATTTACAAAACTGCATACACACGGGGACTGGATGTAAAAAGCACATGAGTGAGGGACGGGATAGCCTAGTGGTCAGAACATTGCGCTCGCAATTTGATGACCCGGGTTCGATTCCCAGTCGAGGAGATTTTTCTCCTGGAGTTAACATCAGGGCTGACTCCACTCTCCCCAAAAGTCCTTCGGATGAGACTCTAAACCGAAGCCCCGTGTGTGAACGCATGCAGAACATCTTGCGTACACGTTAAATCCTGTTCCGCTTGTCGTAAGAGTAGGCGATCGTGTGCCGGTGGGGAACAGATGACAAGATTTACAAACTACGTACTCACGGGGGATTGGCTGTAAAAAAATAATAATAAGCACATGAGTGCTTATCCCATTATCCTCGATATAAAAGAATACATAAATGAATAAAATGACAACACAAAACACACATGTACACACGCCTACATGTGGGTTACAGCAGGAACAGGATTATGAACTAGAGCACTGGTCATGATGGGTCAGTCATGTCATGTCATCATCACTTTCACTTTTCGTCTTCCCCTTTTGTTTTTCGGCTACACTCCACAGTTTCACCAATGTGGACAATTCTGGCTGCCTTGACCGTTTTTTGCCCACCACTCTAGGGACTGTATAATCCGATTTCATGGATGATGTTTATTTACACACGATGTTAGTGTTCTTTTTTTCTGTTTCTTTTATATCGAGGATAATAGAATATAAACACTCATGTGCTTTTTTTTCCATCCAGTCCCCGTGTGTATGTAGTTGTGTTAAATATTGTCATCTGTTTCCCCACCGGCACACAATGGCCTACTCTTACGAAAAGCGGAACAGGATTTAGTGTGAATGTGACCACCGTTGTTTTTTTTTTTTTTGGTGGATAGCTATAATCAAGAATGCTAGACTGCACACATTCAACCATTTAAGACTGTTCCTAAGGAGAAAATGCGTTGCAAATCATTCCATAATATATTCTACGCCAAAGTTGGATGTGCTGGGCCTAACCTTGTCAGGCGCTTAACGGCAGTGTAACGCATTTTGGCTTATATGACGTATAACTATAGTTGCTGTCTGGGCGTTCGCCGAAGATTTCATGTATTCTATAGAATTATTTCTTGTTCCTCGTCAAGAGTTCTGAGATTTCTGCAATGGTGATAGTTTTGCGAATACAACTGTCTCACCACCCCGACCCCCCCCCCCCCCTTCCCCACCATTAAGGTTGACCGCACTTTGACTAAAGGGATATAGCTGGGAATTGATTCTACAAATTTTGCCATATTTATATTTTTCTTTTTCTTTTTTTTCTTTGATATCGAGGACAATGGAATAAGCACTCGTGTGCTTTTATTTCATCCAGTCCCCGTGTGTATGCTGTTTTGTAAATATTGTCATCTATTCCCACCGTCACACATTGGCTTACTCTAACAAAAAGCGGAACAGGATTTTACATGTGCACAAGATGTTCTACGTGCTTTCGCACACGGGGCCTCGGTTTACAGTCTCATCCGAGAGACTTTTGGGGAGAGTGGAGTCGGCACTGATGTTAACTCCAGGCGAAAAAATCTCCTCGAACGGGAATCGAACTCGGGTTGGCACTCGGAACTCGGTGACATGGTGTCGGGAGGTACCTCCCTGTTTTTTTTTCTGATTTTCGAGTGCTGTGGGTTCTTTTGACGAGTACAAGTCCGTAAGCACACAGGTCTGACTGGTTTAGAATCTCATCCGAAAGACTTGTTATTCAGTTAAATTTTTCCTATCAAACTGAGAAGAAAGGCGGAGGCCAGGAATCGAACCCAGAACCTCATTGTTTGCTTGTAAGGCAGGTGAACATCTTCACCGTTCTATCATAATTATTCCTTTTCGAAGAGAGGTGGTAGGACGGGGTAGAAACGAAAGCAATGCATGAGCCAAGCTAAAGAACTTGTCGCTTATTGATGTAAGCTAAGTGCTCAGGCCAGTGTCAATACAGGCAGAGTATAGACAAGCTTTTAAACTCTTTTAAGGGAAAGCTTAAACCTTGCTAAAAAATCAATCGATTAAACAACAAGAGAAAATTTGTACAGAGCAGAATATCAGTTCTATATTAGAAGAAAACTTTTTCACTGCAGAATATCAGTCTATAATAGGAGAAAAGCTATACATCGCAAAATATCAGTTCTATAATGGGAGAAAACTTTTACCGTGCAAAATATCAGTCAATAACAGGATAAAAACTGTACACTGCAGAATTTGGTTGTACAACAAGAGAAAGACCAGACCCTGTAAACTATTGGCTGTGTATCACTTTATAGGAGCATTCAGTTTTCCAAGTGGTCTCATAGTGACTATACATAGACTGTGTCGAATTACACGGTAAGTCCTGATATTTCTGTTTGGTGTAAAGTATGCAGTGTACATATGTCTGCACCCAAACAAAATTGGATTTGGATTGGATTGGGCTCTTACACGTGCGCACAAACACAAAACAACACACACATATACACGCACACATACATACACACGCATACACACACGAGCGCGCGCGCACACACACGCACGCACGCACACACACACCACTACCACCATCATCATCATCATCATCGTCGTCGTCGTCGTCGTCGTCGTCATCATCACCTAATCGTCGTCGTCATCATCATCATCATCATCATCATCATCAACATCATCATCGTCGTCGTCGTCGTCGTCGTCCGTCGTCGTTATCATCATCATCATCTCATCATCATCATCATCATCATCATCATCATCATCATCATCATCGTCATCATCAATCTCATTATCAATCATTCATGATCAGATGAACTGAGAGTCATACTCACATGATCATAATTAATTAAGAATGACGATCAAAAACTTCAATAACAAAATCAATGTTCTAACCAATCCAGCACGTATCACAAAAGCTAACCTTGAACAAAAAACTCCAAAAGATAACTTCTAACATTTCGAGATATTTAACATGAAAAAATAAGTTAATGAGAGAGAGAGAGAGAGAGAGAGAGAGAGAGAGAGAGAGAGATAGAGAGAGAGAGAGAGAGAGAGAGAGAGAGGAGAGAGAGAGAGAGAAGAGAGAGAGAGAAAACAAAGAAGGACAGAGACAGAGAGAGACGGAGGGACAAACAGACAGAGAGAGAGAGAGAGAGAGGGGAAGAGAGAAGGAGAGAGAGAGAGAGAGAGAGAGAGAGAGAGAGAGAGAGAGAGAGAGAGAGAGGAGAGAGAGAGAGAGAGAGAACAAAGAAGGACAAAAACAGAGAGGGGACGGAGAGACAAACAGACAGAGAGAGAGAGAGACAGACAGACAGACAGACAGACAGACAGACAGACAGACAGACAGACAGACAGACAGACAGAACAAAGTAGGACAGAGACAGAGACAGAGAAACAAAAAAGAGAGAAAAAGGAGGGAGTAGACAACCTTCCAAAACAGAAAAAAGAGAGATAGATATGTGGTGTGTGTGTGTGTGTGTGTGTGTGTGTGTGTGTGTGTTGTTGTGTGTGTGTGTGTGTGGTGTGTGTGTGTGTGTATGTGTGTGTGTGTGTGTGTGGTGTGTGTGTGTGTGTGTGTGTGTGTGTGTGTGTGTGGTGTGTGTGTGATAAAATAAACTCTACTGATAACTTCTCGCTTTATCAGTATATGCCTTGTCTTGTTCGGGTCGCCGATCTACTAACTCACTTTAGTTGATAACAAACCTACACTGACCTGTTAATGAGTTGGGCTTTTTAAAAATATTTTTTTCAACACTTCATTTTTTCCTCTCTAATCGCATTGAATAAATCCCTATAAATGAGGTCGCGTCAATGATTAGCATCTTTTTTAATTGATTGCGGTTAAATGACCTACCAGAATTGATGTAGTGTATACATTATTTTCTTTCTTTTATGATAACATTCAATGATGATGATTTAACAAACGTGACGTAGCCTACGTTAAAGATTTTTTTTCTTTAATTGTTAAGTGACCTACCAAAAGTTGCATTGGCTCTATTTATCTATTTATTCATTTTATTTATTTATTCCTTTAATATCGAGAATAATGGAAAAAGCACTCATGTGCTTTTTTGTCATCCAATCCCCGTGTGTATGCAGTTTTTGTAAATCCTGTAATCTGTTCCCCGGCGCGCGATGGCCTACTCTTAACGAAAAGCGGAAAGGATTTCACGTGTGGCGCAAGATTTTCCTGCGTGCGTTCGCACACGGGGCCTCGGTTATAGTCTCATCCGAAAGACTTTTGGGGGGGAGTGGAGTCGGCACTAATGTTTAACTCCCTCATAGAAGGCCGGGCCCGCCCACCTTGAACAAGCCTTAGTTAGTCTGAAAAAAAAAAAAAAAAGCTCAGGACAAATATACAAGTTTCCCTCTGAAAAGATTCCTCACGCAAAACTTTCTACAGACACCCACGTGACATCAAGGGACGGGATAGTCCGGTTGGTCAGAGTGATGTGCTCGTGATCTGCTGACCCGGGTTCGAATTCTCGTTCAAGAGGATTTTTTCCTCTGGAGTTAACATCTTGCCAGCCGAACTTTCCTCCAAAAAGTTCTTGGTGAATTTTAACAGAGGTCTTGAGGGCGAACCCATCAAATACTTCGACAAAAAACATGAAAAACCCGTTCCCGCTTTTTTGAAGAGTTGGCTATTGATGCTGGTGGGGAACGAATGACAAAATTTACAAAACGTATACACTCGAGACGGTTGTGAAAAGCACATGAGTGCTTATTTATTGACCAAAAAAAATAGTAAAAATAATATCAGGTTATGAAATTAAACAGAACCAACCAAAACCAAAACTAATGACCAACCCCCCCCAAAAAAAATGTTAACCAAGCAAAGCAAAATTAGACCATCCACCCAAACCTTAACCCCCCCCTCCCCCCCAAAAAAATAAATAGGCCATCCAACCTAAAACAAACTCAAAAAAGATTTGCTAAAAAAAAAAAAAAAAAAAATCACCAAACCCAAAACAACAATCTACAACCACAAAAAAAGAAACCCGAGCTTATAACCAAAAACCCGGAACAGCGGGGGCCCAAAAACGGAAGATGGCATAATGAATCTACAACACCGGTTTCCTTGGTGCCTCGAGGTCTTGCTACCCTTGAATGTGTAGGTAAAGGAATAACGAAAATACTGTTTCCCCAAACCAAACAAAGCAGAGTATGAAAACCACGAGGCTTTTTTAACTCAAGCCGGTGTTGAACATTAACAATGAAGCAAGTGGAGAAACAGGGATATAAAAAACTTGTTGGGATAATATGCAAGGTTTGCTGGTCCAAACCGTGAAAGACACATTTTGACCGGCATGTCACACAAGGTTAAGTGTTCTGTGTAGTGTGTGTTTTTGGTGTTTTGGGGTTTTGTATTTGGGTGTTGGTGTGTGTGTGTGGTGTGTGTGGTTTGTGTGTGTGTGTGTGTGTTGTGTGTGTGTGGTGTGGGTGTTGATTGTTGTGTGTGTGTTGTGTGTGTTGGTTTGTGGGTTGGTTTGGTGTGTGTGTGTGTGTGTGTGTGGTGTGTGTGTGTTTTGTGTGTGGGGTTTTGTGTGGGTGTGTGTGTGTTGTGTGTGTGTGTATTGTGTGTGTGTGCATTGTTTTTGGGGGTTTGTGTGTGTGGTGTGTGTCCCCCTCTCTTCTCCTCTCTCTCTCTTTCTTTCCCTCTCCTCTCCTCTTTCTCTCTCTTCTCTCTCCTCTCTCCTCCCCTCCTCCCTCTCCTCTCTCTCTCTCCTCCCCTTTTTCCCCTCTCTCCTCTCCCTCTCTCTCTCTCTCTCTCTCCCTTTCCCCTCTCCCCCTCCCCTC
>JASPKP010004404.1:0-12500 GCA_030674155.1 Stramonita haemastoma | reverse complement strand
ATTTTTTTTTTCTTTGAGCAGTTCTAAGCCTACTCTTCTTACTTACTTTTTGTTCAGTGTTAGAAGCCAACCACGCATATTTCACTACTTCTCTCAGTTTGAATCAACTTGCTTCTGCATGTATGTATGTATGTATGTATGTATGTATGTATGTATGTATGTATGTATGTATGTATGTATGTATGTATGTATGCATGTATGCATGTATGCATGTATGTATGTATGTATGTATGTATGTATGTATGTATGAATGAATGAATGTATGTATGTATGTATGTATGTATGTATGTATGTATGTATGTATGTATGTATGTATGTATGTATGTATGTATGTATGTATGTATGTATGTATGTTTTTTTTAAATTTTATTTATTCTTTTATATTCTTTTATATCGAGGGTAACAGAATAAGCAATAATGTGCTTTTTTGTCATTCAGTCCCCGTGTGTATGCAGTTTTTGTAAATATTATCATCTGTTCCCACCGGCACACGATGGCCTACTCTTACGAAAAGTGGAACAGGATTTAACGTGTGCACAAGATGTTCTGCGTATGTTCTGTATGTATGTATGTATGTATGTATGTATGTATGTATGTATGTATGTATGTATGTATGTATTGTATGTATGTATGTATGTATGTATGTATGTATGTATAGTATGTATGTATGTATGTATGTATGTATGTATGTATGTATGTATGATATGTATGTATGTATGTATGTATGTATGTATGTATGTATGTATGTATGTATGTATGTATGTATGTATGTATGTATGTATGTATGTATGTATGAATGAATGTATGTTATGTATGTATGTATGTATGTATGTATGTATGTATGTATGTATGTATGTATGTATGTATGTATGTATGTATGTATGTTGTATGTATGAATGTATGTATGTATGTATGTATGTATGTATGTATATGTATGTATGTATGTATGAATGAATGAATGAATGTATGTAGTATGTATGTATGTATGTATGTATGTATGTATGTATGTATGTATGTATGTATGTATGTATGTATGTATGTATGTATGTATGTATGTATGTATGTATGTATGTATGTATGTATGTATGTTATGTATGTATGTATGTATGTATGTATGTATGTATGTATGTATGTATGTATGTATGTATGTATGTATGTAGTATGATGTATGTATGTATGTATGTATGTATGTATGTATTGTGTTGTATGTGTGTGTATGTGTGTTGTATGTGTGTGTATGTGTGTGTATGTGTGTGTATGTGTATGTATGTGTGTATGTATGTATGTATGTATGTATGTGATGTATGTATGTATGTATGTATGTATGTATGTATGTATGTATGTATGTATGTATGTATGTATGTATGTATGTATGTATGTATGTATGTATGTATGTATGTATGTGTGTGTGTGTTTGTTTGTTTGTTTGTTTCTATGTATGTGTGTATGTATGTATGTATGTATGTATGTATGTATGTATGTATGTATGCATGCATGCATGCATGCATGCATGCATGCATGCATGCATGCATGCATGCATGGATGTATGTATGTATGTATGTATGTATGTATGTATGTATGTATGTATGTATGTATGTTGTTGTTGTAGTTCAATTTAAAGTCTATTCACACTTGGTGATATTAGACTAAACAAAGAACAAAACAAATAAACAAACAAATAAAACCCTACCATAAAATATTTACAGAAGACTTGGAAATAATCCTAGCAACATCAAAAATCAACGGTTTTCGCGAAACTACATTCAATGGTTCCCTTGCAATTTCAATGCCATTTTCTTTATATACTGAATTTAGAACTGAACATTGAAAAATAAGATGTTCACAAGATAATGGTTCAGAACAGGAGCAAGTTACATTTCGAGAATATTTGGTCTTCCAGGAGTTTAATCGCAACTTATAAATGATGTTAGAAATATGTCTTGGATAGCCTAGTATTTCAAATTTCCCATGGAAGTTAAACTTATGTACATGATTTTCCAATAATGAATTAATTTCACGACAATCATTTTTAAAGTTATGAACTGGGCAATCTCGTTTTGAACCTTTTTTTGCAAGATTATCTGCTATTTCATTCCAGTATATTCCGCAGTGTGAAGGAATCCAGCAAAAATTTATTCCTATACCTTTTGTCATGATACAATGTATCAAATATTTTATTTCAAATAATAAATCTGTCCTTACTTTTGAGCTCCAATCTTGTAAGCTATACAGTACAGACTTTGAGTCAACACAAAAAGCGAAGTGAGAAAATGCAAAATTACTATTATTTATAGTAATCAGAGCCATAAGTATGGCATAGAGTTCGGCGCTGAATATGGAGAAACCCTTCCCTAAACAGAAAGATTTTTGTATCTTCAGAGCAGGAATAACAAAACCTGATCCTGCATTTAAGTCATAAACAGAACCATCTGTAAACACTTTTATATGATTTTGATAATTTGTTTCAAGATGTTGTTTTACATCAGAAGTCAACATATTAATATTGTCATCTTTTTTTAGCATGGTATAATCAATATCAAATTTAGCCTCTTTATGCTCCCACTGTGGTATCTTAGGAACTATTGGGGCAATGGGTATTGATGAAATGTCAATATTACACTCTGACAGTAAATCGTCTATGTAATTATGAATTGGGCAAAGTGATGAAATATGTTGAGCCCTCCTAGGATAATCCTTGACTGAGTCAATGAGTACTTCTGTTTTTAATGAATTTGATACTGAAAGACTTCTTGTAACAAACTTAGCTACAGCTAAATGACGATGATCTGATAAAGAAAGTAAATTGACTTCTCTGTATGTATTCAGTGTATTTGTGTGTACAGGGACTCCAAGAGCTAGTTTAATCGATTTACTATCAATGCTTTGCAGCTTTTTCAATAAAGAAGGAGGAGCTGAATGATAAACCTCCTGCCCATAAACCAACGTTGATCTGACTAGACTAGTTGCTAAGTGAAGGAGAGTCTTTGTGTCCTGACCCCATGGCTGAACAGTAATAATTTTGAGAAGATTAAAACGTTTCCTTGCTTTGTTTACTAGACTCTCAATATGGAATCTCCAATTTAATTTGGGGTTTAAATGAACACCCAGAAATTTAACATTTTGAGAATATTTTAAGGTTTCCCCATTTATGTGTAATGCTGGTAAACAATTGGGATTTTCACCATTCAGAAATAGCATTAATTTAGTTTTTTCTCCTGAAAGAGAAAGACCATTTTCTTTCATATAAGTATCTAATTTATCTATTTCTAATTGATAAATTTTGTTGATATGGTTTATAATTCTTTTAGACGTATGTTTCCTAATGCTTGTATTCATCCAAATTGCAATGTCATCAGCATATTGAGCTAGGTTTATATTGTTTGACAGAACTTTTGGAAGGTCATGAATAAGAATAGAAAACAATATAGGAGCTATTATTGACCCCTGAGGAATACCAATATCAATATTTTTGAAAGATGAATACACTGATCCAACTCTTGCACACATCGATCTTTCTGATAGAAAACTCTTAAAGTATTGAAACATTTCACCATTAACTCCAATAAGTTTCAGTTTGTATAATAATCTAGCATGCCATACGCTATCATACGCTTTACTAATGTCAAAGAAAGTGGCAAGTGTGCTTTTTCTGTGTGCAAACTGGTACTTAATATGACTTGTAAGTTTCACTAGATGATCTGTTGTACAACGACCTTTTCTGAATCCAGCCTGATTCACTGGAATTATATTTTCCTTTTCACAGAAATACAAAAGGCGTCTTTGGACGATTTTTTCTAAAACTTTTCCCACTTGTGAAGTTAGTGCTATTGGTCTGTAATTATTAATACAAGATCTTGATTTGCCCTTTTTTGGAACCGGTATTACAATTGACCTCTTCCAGGGGGTAGGGAGAGTTCCATTTAACCAACATTTTTGGTAAAACGAATGAAGTAATTCCTTCCATTTTAAAGGCAAGTGTAGTAATAATTGGTATGAAATGCCATCAATGCCCACAGCACTGTAATTTGAAGAGAATGATTCTAACGCTTCGTTAAATTCTTTAAAAGTGATAGAAGAATTTAAAAAGTACTCTTGTTTGGAAACCGGATCTTTATATTCATCTTTTCTTTCTTCTGTCTCTCTAAAGCCTTTGTCAGACTGATTCAGACTTGACAAAGAGTTGTTATCTGAAAAAGACTTTACAAATGCTTCAGCCTTGTCCAAGGAGGAAGGCATTTCATTATTATGGAGTTTTATTGGAAAGACAGGCAAAATGTTTCCATTTTTCATTTTTTTAACTTTTTTCCACACTTTGTGTAAATCTTTCGATTCAGATATTTCATCCCTACAAAAATTTGAAAAATAAGTTTTCTTGGCTAGAGCTACAACTCTGTTACTATGATTCTTAGCTTGCTTCATATTAATGAAGTTTACTTCCGATCTGTCTTGTAGCCATTTTTTAAAAGCTAATTTTTTTAAGTATACCGCTTCCTCACATTCATTATTCCACCACACATTCCCAAAGTACTTCCAATCTTGCATCTTTTTGCATTTGGGAATAGATTTTTCTGCTGCCTGTAAAACAGCTTTGCAAAATTTGTCATATGACGAATCAATAGTTTCATCTAAAAGATATTTACAGTTTATGTTAGATAATATGGACTGAAATAGGTCCCAATTAGCACATTTATAAACAAATTTAGGGATTACATCGTCAACTTTGGCTTCTTTTTCAAACATAATTTCTTTTAACTGTAGTATTATAGGAAAATGGTCGCTTCCTAATGTATCATCATTGGTGAGCCAGACTGCATTAACTCCTAATTCAGGCGATATTAATGATAAATCAATTGATGATGGTTTATGGCTTGCAATATCAGGTAATCTTGTTATACTACCATCATTTAGGAGAATCAATTTTGAGTCAACGATGTTTTCTATTAATCTGTTACAGGTCACATTGCAACAATTAGGTTCCCAAAATGGAGCATGTGCGTTGAAATCTCCAAGCACTATCCATTTTTTACTTGTCAGATCAATATGTTTAATCCAGTCTGTATTTTCTGCTTTTGGACCCTTAGGATAATAAACAGATACTACATTTAAATCTGTTTGTTTGTTTACTTTGACAGTGACTGCTGTTGCAAAAAACTCATCTGTAGATGTTGGAACAGGGGGTAAAGACAGAGGAGAGTAACTTAAATCTGCTCTAATGTACACTGCTGTTTGAACTCTTTTGGTTGTATTGCTACAAGTGAACAATGGTGGATAATAAAAATTGTTAAATTTGGGAAGCTTGTTAGCATCTACGTTAAGAGACTGCAATGCAAGAACTGAATAATTATGATGTGAGAGATGAGCTTCAAGGTGAAGTAAATTTTTAAGGAGTGATCTACAATTCCATTGAAAAATTACAATATTGTCAAACACAGTCTTCATGACACATAGTGAAATTCAACACATTTTGCTGTGGTATAAATGAACAAAGTCACCAGGAATATGGATGGGAGAAAGAATTCCACTGGCGATGATGAAATGACCATGGTTGAGGAAATCTGGCAAACCCTGCAGGATCTCCATACCACTGGTTGGGCCCTTTCTCCATGTACGTATGTACGTATGTACGTATGTATGTATGTATGTATGTATGTATGTATGTATGTATGTATGTATGTATGTATGTATGTATGTATGTATGTATGTATGTATGTATGTATGTATGTATGTATGTGTGTATGTATGTATGTATGTATGTATGTATGCATGCATGCATGTATGTATGTATGTATGTATGTATGTATGTATGTATGTATGTATGTATGTATGTATGTATGTATGTATGTAGATACGTATGTACGTGCGTACCTACCTACGTACCTACCTACGTACGTGTGTGTGTATATATGTATGCCTGTGTGTGTGTATGTATGCATGTATGTATGTATGTATGTATGTATGTATGTATGTATGTATGTATGTATGTATGTATGTATGTATGTATGTATGTATTTATGTATGTATGTATGTATGTATTATGTATTATGTATGTATGTATGTATGTATGTATGTATGTATGTATGTATGTATGTATGTATGTATGTATGTATGTATGTATGTATGTATGTATGTATGTATGTATGTATGTATGTATGTGTGTATGTGTGTACGTATGTACGTATGTACGTATGTACGTATGTACGTATGTATGTATGTATGTATGTATGTATGTATGTATGTATGTATGTATGTATGTATGTATGTATGTATGTATGTGTGTATGTATATATGTATGTATGTATGTATGTATGCATGTATGTATGTATGTATGTATGTATGTATGTATGTATGTATGTATGTATGTATGTATGTATGTATGTATGTATGTATGTGTGTATGTGTGTGTAAGTGTGTGTGTATGTATGTGTGTATGTATGTGTGTATGTATGTATGTATGTATGTATGTATGTATGTATGTATGTATGTATGTATGTATGTATGTATGTATGTATGTATGTATGTATGTATGTATGTATGTATGTATGTATGCATGCATGTACGTACGTACGTACGTACGTATGTACGTTTGTACGTACGTACGTATGTATATAAGCATATGTGTCTGTCTTTATCCCGTAGTATATTCTTGAATTGTAATCTTTGTTTGATTTTTAACATTATGTATGTTATAGATTCGTGTTGTTATTTTATGTTTTCGTTTGTTTGGGGTTTTGTTATTTAGAGGAAGAAATATATATAGTTTACTACATGCTATTTTGAAGTTTTGCCAGACATAATTATCAAATTGTTTATTTCTTCATCTGTCCTCATCTGTCAGCCCCTTCCTCATCTGTCAGCCCCTTTTCTCTACGTCCTAATATTTATGATTTTGTTTCATTTAAAAACTTTTTTGGTGGTATTTAAGGCCTGAAAAGGTAAATAGCTATAGAATATTTATTTTGGAATCAAAATATCTCTCAGCTATTATGATGTAAATAAAAGAGCGCACAAGCAGGATGCCACTAGCTTCCTGGTTTCAAGATTAATAATGTACTTTGTTTGTATGGGTATTTATTTCTGCTTTGTTTTTGAGAGAGAGAGAGAGAGAGAGAGAGAGAGAGAGAGAGACAGAGACAGAGACAGAGACAGAGACAGAGACAGAGAGAGACAGAGAGAGACAAAGACAGAGACAGAGAGGGAGAGCCCATGTTGTAGTATCTGTGAGATAAACTTATATACTGAGTGAGACACAGACAGACACACAGACAAGTGGAGATAGTTTTAGAGGGAGAAACAAAAAAAACAATTTCAACCTTATAGAAAGTGTTCTTGCAAAAACAGGTGGTTTGCCCCCCCCCCCCCCCCCCCCCCTACTTCCCCCAAAGACTAGAAAAGAAAAAAGAACAAACCACAACCCCCTAAAGGCAAGGAAATAAAGTAATAAATCACCAAACACGGCCTATAAAAGCTTTTTGAAACTAGCCTTAGCGTGAGGCTCCTTTAAAGCAGCATGCAGACAACACGTCAAAACGAAGCATTAATATCGCATAGGTACAAAAAGAAAAATCAGAAAAAGATAACACCTCCCAAAAATAAATGACAGAGTAAAGTGGCAGCATAAAAATTTAAAAAAATAAACAAAACAAACCAAAAATACACATTTTTGGCTAGGGCGTATCTCCTGAGACCTGGTATGAAAGAAGGGATGCTGACAAAGATTTATGGAGCTTTTAGCTTCACTGCCTGGGATTCTTTTTCATGGAATCACCCCAGATTTGTCCTTATTAAAAAAAATGTCCCTTTCAAAGTGATCTCTCGCTTTTTCCAGATGTCCAGATATCAAGGCGAGAGTTTTTGAGTTATGATATCCAAAGCGGTCAGTGGAGGGTTTAAATAGTTCATCTACCATTTAGAGACAGACACCGAAACAGAGACATGGAGATAGAGACATTGACAGGAGAGATAGGAGGGGGGAGGCAAGAGAGAGAGAGAGACAGAGACAGAGACACAGAGAGACACAGAAAGACAGACAGAAAGACAGAGAGACAGAGAGCCCGTGTTGTAGTATCTGTGAGATACATTTCTATACAGAGTGAGACACAGACAGACACACAGACAAGTGGAGATATTTTTAGACAAAGAAAAAAAACAAAACATTTCGACCTTATAGAAAGTGTTCTTGCAAAAACAGGTGGTTTGTCCCCCACCCCACCCCTCTCCTAAACAGCAGAAAAGAAAAAGAACAAAACATAACCCCCTAAAGGCAAGGAAATAAAGTAATAAATCACCAAAAACGGCCTATAAAAGCTTTTTGAAACTAGCCTTAGCGTGAGGCTCCTTTAAAGCAGCATGCAGACAACACGTCAAAACGAAGCATCAATATCGCATAGGTACAAAAAGAAAAATCAGAAAAAGATAACACCTCCCTAAATAAATGACAGAGTAAAGTGGCAGTGTATAAGAAAATATATAAAACCAAAAATGCACATTTTTTGACTAGGGCGTATCTCCTGAGACCTGGTATGAAAGAAGGGATGCTGACAAAGATTTATGCAGCTTTTAGCTTCACTGCCTGGGATTCTTTTTCATGGAATCACCCCAGATGTGTCCTGATAAAAATGTCCCTTTCCAAGTGACCTCTCGCTTTTTCTGATGTCCAGATATCAAGGAGAGAGTTTTTGAGCTATGATATCCAAAGCGGTCAGTGAAGAGTTTAAATATTTCATCTACCATTTAGAGACAGACCCAGAGACAGAGACATGGAGATAGAGACATTGACATAGAGAGAGAGGATTGGGGGGGCAAGAGAGAGAGAGAGTGGGAGAGGGAGGGGGAGATAGAGGGTGGAAAGAGATGGAGGGAGAGAGAGGGGGAGAGGGGAGAGAGAGAGAGAAAGAGGGGAGGGAGGGAGGGAGACAGACAGACAGAGAGAGAGAGAGAGAGAGAGAGAGAGAGAGAGAGAGAGAGAGAGAGAGAGAGAGAGAGAGAGAGAGAGAGAGAGAGAGAGAGAGAGAGAGAGAACTGACAGACAAACAGACAGACATACAGACAGACAAAGACTGGCAAACGGACAGACAAACAAATATAGACAGATTTAAGGGGAGAGGGAGAGAGAGGGGGTAGGGAGAGAGAGCGAGAGAGAGAGGGGGGAGAGAGAGAGAGAGAAAGAGAGAGAGAGGGGAGAGAGAGAAAGAGAGAGAGAGGGGGAGAGAGAGAGAGAGAGAGAGAGAGAGAGAGAGAGAGAGAGAGAGAGAGAGAGAGAGAGAGAGAGAGAGAGAGAGAGAGAGAGAGAGAGAGAGAGAGAGAGAGAGAGAGAACTGACAGACAGACAGACAAATAGAGACAGATTTATGGACTCAACGAGAGAAAAGATGGTTGTAGAAGAACCCACAAACAAAACAACCGAAAAGACAGCAGTAAATGGACATTCGGGAACAAAATGACAAAACACGGAACATGGAGAGAGATTGACAGAAAGAAACGGAAGGAAATGAAAGAAAAAGCAGACGACAGAAATGACGCATGCAAATCAAGACCAAAAAATAGTGAGGCAGAATGACGTAGACACAGAGAGAGAAATAGACATTACTGATATTATAAGATACAAAGAGAGGAAGATAGACAAACCAAAACAAACAAACAAAACAATCATAAAAGGTACAAACACAGTCTGATAGACAGACTGACACACACACACAGAACAAGAAACAGAAAAATCACATCATAAATATTTAGATACAAACAAAGGCATATAGACAGACGTAGACAGCCACAAAGAGAGATACAGACATAATTATAAACTTGTAGAAGAGGAATGAGTGAAAAAGCAGAGCGTGCTCTTCATCATTTTTTTTTTTTTACATTTAACATCAATCTGAAGTCACCACAGACTTCTCTGCATGAAACTAGGACTGCTCTCTCTGGGGAGAACACGTTGCAACAAGAGCAGTGCCACCTAGTTTTTTATATCTTTTTCTGTCTGCAGCTGTATTTGTTTCCCTACCAGAGTGGCTTTTTTTTTACAGAGTTTTGCCAGTAACGACTCGTTTGTTAAGAAAAGAGAAAGAAATCAACAAAGAGCTAAATCCATCATTGTTTTTTTCTTTCAATCAGACAATCAAAAGGTTAGAGGAGTGTATCAACTGATTGTGGACAATCTGTTGACCTGAAAACAAAGCCTGCTCTCTGATGACGCTGATTGGAGTTGAATAGTTAATATCGCTTGTCAGACTATCAGACGTGTTCATCATTTTATCCTGTCCGACCTGCCTCTCCCTGGAGAAGCTCAGGAAATGGGTTTGGTGATGCGTGCGCTTTAGTTATGCAGTGTTGGCCATGGGAGAGAGGAGAGAGAGAGAGAGAGAGAGAGAGAGAGAGAGAGAGAGAGAAGAGAGAGAGAGAGAGAGAGAGATAGAGAGAGAGAGAGAGAGAGGCAGAGACAGAGACAGAGACAGAGACAGAGAGAGAGGCAGAGGCAGAGGCAGAGAGAGACACTGAACACTGAAATGATTTCTTTTACTTTGGCCTTTAGTCACAATACAACTCAAAGGGAAGAAGGATAAAAAATGAAGAAATAAAATAGAAGTTCACGTAGTCTTCGGTAACACGTTGCCATAATTATGCACCTTGGCATGTTCCTAAAGTGGTCTTTGGCCTTTGGCCTCAATGCAATTTAAAGGGAAGTTGAAAAAAAGAAGAAAATGAAACATAGCTCCAGGTAATCTTCGGTAATACGTTGCCATTATCATACACCTTGTCATGTAGCTAAACTGTGCTCCTGGAAGTGCCTATTCCAAAATCCCAAATAAAGTGCTGACTTAAACCAACAATACAAACAGATCTTAGCTCAAAGTTACAGAAAAATATTGCTCAAAGCAAACCTGGACCAAACTTGATAGTAGAGTTATAACTGACAATGTCAACACAAGCATTCAAAATACAAACATCAAGTGCAGCGTGCATCTGATAACAGAAATTTTTCAGAGAGAAAAAGAGACAGTAACAGACAGACAGAGGCAGTGACAGAGACAGAGAGGTTGAGAGATAGACAGACAGACAGAAGCCGAGAAATAGATACAGACAGGAAAAATCAACAACGCATTTTTCACTAGCTTTAATTTTTATTGGCTGCATTCCAAACCAAGCTATCAAATTCAAATATCTTGAGTGTATGTTTTCTAAACATTTTTTAGTTTTACATAGTTACATTCTGCTTTTATTGTTTGTTTGTTTTTTTATCCCCAGAGTTCTTTTTTTTGCTTTACTGTGCATCAAGGGGCTGTACTCCATTCCCACTTTAAGTTAGAATCTCCCTGCCCCTGACAAGCAGTTGTCAAGTGCTACTTCTTTTTTCTAGTTTTTGCTGATTTTTTTTGATATCTTTAAATATGTGCTGACCCATTCTTTGATTACTCTATTTGTTTCTTTTTTGTCTTTTTTTTCGGGTTTTTCTTCTTTTGTTTTGTTTGTTTCTTTATTGTGGGTTTTTTTGTTTCTCTCCTTTTCCACTTTTTTTCCATTTTTTAATATTTTTTTTCTTATTTTCTTTGCATAATATACATTTCTGTCTTCTTTTTTTTGCCTCACTATTTTCTTGCTTTTAGTGGGGTTTCGTTTTTGGTTTGTTTCTTAGCTAGAACTTCGAGATATTGAGATGTTTGCATTTGCGAACGTTTTTCACCCTACCATCATGGCAGCTGCATTTCGACTTTGTGGGTACCGTTCCCTTTGTATTCGTTGATTTTCGTTGTATGCAAGTTTGAGCTTCGTAGTCTCTGTGGATGACTTTGTTTGCTTTATGTGTGTCAGTATAATGCTTTTTCAAGTTTATGCTTTTTTCCCTTTTTTTCCCCTTTTAAGTTTCTCTTCCTCACATTATTAAGTTTTCCCCTATACACACCATCAAATTGCATAATGCAAGAAGGTAATTTTCTTTTATCTAAACAAATCGAGAACTGACTACAAGTGAATTCAAGAATGCAGTGAGGGGTGCTTCGTGCTTAAAAGAAAAGAAATAGTTGCTCACTGAATATTGTTGCAAGTTGGTTGTTTTGTGGGGTGGGGGGGGGGGGGGGGGGGTTAGCCTGTGCACGCTAATTTGGTGTCATACCTGATTATTTTGTTGGATCACTATTTGTGTGCTACGACTGCAGTCATTGCTTTTTTCCTGTGCCGATTTTTTTCTTTGATTCTGTTTTTGATTGTCCCTTGCTTTATTCCCCTTAACTTTTTTTTAAATATTTATTTTCATTTGTCGTTTCGTAGCTTAATTAAGTATTCCTCTGGTTTTTGTGCGTTTATTTCTCATAAAATGTTTTGTTTTTAAACGTCCCAGATGTTTTGAAAAAGAAAATAGGAAAGAACACTGTTGGTGTCAAGAATAACTTGAACGAATAAGTCATACTAGAAAAAATATCAACAGAAGATTGTTCAAAAAACTAGCATCGGCATGGACTAAAAAAAAAAAAAAACAGGAAACAGACACATGAATGGAGGTCCAGAAG
>JASPKP010004403.1:5000-17709 GCA_030674155.1 Stramonita haemastoma | reverse complement strand
TAAAAAAGGAAAATATCGATGACAGTTTTTTTGGCATCTAGGGGTCGAAACATATAAATTATCTGGTCTGATTCATGACGTTATCCCAGGGTAAACGGGGATCGGGGTGATGATAGGGCATCACACCCTGGTCAACCTTTTTTTTTGAAACAAAATGTTGTCAATTTTCCGCACGCACATGGGTTTTACGCACGCCGCACACGCACACAAAAACATTTAATATCACT
Organism: Stramonita haemastoma; assembly: GCA_030674155.1. Classification (NCBI taxonomy): domain Eukaryota; kingdom Metazoa; phylum Mollusca; class Gastropoda; order Neogastropoda; family Muricidae; genus Stramonita; species Stramonita haemastoma. The sequence goes on along the minus strand of JASPKP010004403.1, from coordinate 17,482 downwards.
GAGAGGAACAACTAGACGTTAAATGAGGAAAACAAAAAAACAATACACACACCACACACACACACACACACACACCACAACACACACCCCCCCACCCCACACCCCACACAACACCACCACACACAACACCCCACTCCTCACCCACTCACCCACTCACTCACTATGGGATTGAAGAGAGAGAGAGAAAAGAGAGAGAGGAAAAGGAGAAGAGAGGAGAGAGGGGAGAGAGAGGACAGACAGACGACAGCAGACAGACAGACAGACAGACAGAAGACGACAGACAGACAGACGATATAGTACGACACCACCAACAGACAGTCAACCACCACCAAAAGACAGACAGCCGACGGGGGGGGAGGGGGACCATCCATCAAACCCGCACCCCCTTTTTCTCACACCCCCAGATGTGAAAAAGTCTGAGGACACTAAAATCTTCTGTAGGCCTTTGACCCTTCTACTTGCACATCGTCTGCTCCCGATCCCCCCCCCCCCCCCCCCCTCCCCCCCCCCCCCCCTTCTGCCTAGCCCCAGGTCCTCCACTGCTTCCCCCCAACCCCCTCCGCCTTTCCATTATCATCCCCTCTTTTCCACCAGTACAACATACACACACCCCGCGCGCGCGCGCACACACACACACACGCACGCACGTACACCAGCACACACACGCATACAGACACATACATGCACTACATGCGCAAGCACAGCACTCTGCACACACACACACATATACACATACACACACACACGAACGCATGCACGTACGCACACAGACACAGACACACACAGATAATATATATATATATATATATATATATATATATATATATATATATATATATATATATATATACACACACCACACACATACACACACACACACGCACGCACGCACGCACACACACATACACACACACGAACGCACACACGAACGCACACACACACACACGAACGCACACACATACACGCATGCATGCACCACACACACACACATAGCACTATGCACAAATATACACGTATGCAAGTATGCAAGTAGTACACACGCAAGCGCGGGGCTTTGCGCAAGCAAGCAGACTTTACATATCCTGTGTAAGGTTGCACAGACGCGCGTTTGTTGGCATCCTCAAACGGACATGCATTCGCCTGAAGAGATTCAAGTACTCTATAGTGCATTTACACTGAGAGACATACATGCATGTACGCATGCATACACACATGCAGAGATTCAAGTACTCTGTAGTGCATTTACACTGAGAGACATACATGCATGCACACATGCATACACACATGCAGAGATTCAAGTACTCTATAGTGCATTTACACTGAGAGACATACATGCATGCACGCATGCATACACACATGCAGAGATTCAAGTACTCTATAGTGCATTTACACTTTGAGACATGCAAGCATGCACGCATGCATACACACATGCATGCAGTCGAGCTTGCATGCATATATACCCGCTGTCGTGCACACAAGCACAAACACGCTCATGCACGTACACACGCACACATGCACACACATACACATATACACATAATTATACACAGACACACAGACACACACTCACACAGACAGACAGACAGACTAGACAGACACAGACACACACACACACAGACACACACAGACACACACACACACAGACACACACAGACACACACAGAGACACACAGAGACACACAGAGACACACAGACACACAGACACACAGACACACAGACACAGACACAGACACACACACACACACACACACACACACACACACACACACACACACACACACACACACACACACACACACACACACGACACACACGACACACACACACGCAAAGAGAACAAAAACGATGGAACGAAGTAGTATGAGAGAACAAGACAAAACAAGCAATGGCTTAACTTCAAACCGCTGTTTTCACGGTTCAAACCCACTGGACCAGCCAACAAAAAAGAAAGATAGCAAGCGACATGGCATTCTTTTGGTTCTTTTTATTTCTTAAAGTAAAAAAAAAAAACTTTTTTTTTCTTTTTTTTTTTTTTTCCGACCCGACATCTAATGTCTACAGATAATGAACTAGCTGGTGCCAGTCTACAAATGAGAATGCTAGAACTGCACACCAGGAAGTGCAACACTCGTAAAAGCATGTAATTAGTTTAAAAACAGTTTTAGCTCTCTGAAACGTCTGGTCGTACGATTTCAAATTGAGAACACAAGGTTGAAGTTATTCTACTGCAGAAATGTATACCACTTTCAGCAAAACTTACAGAACTTAAACTGGGTTGTATCCAGACCTTAGCAATATATTGTATCTCAAAAGTGTTGCCCTGCGTAACTCCCCCCTAGAACCCTCCCCCCCCCCCTAGAACCTCCCCTCTCCCCACAACAACATCAAAAACAAAAACAACAACAACATCGAATTCCTACAAAAAACATTAACCTAAAAGAACCTACAAAGTTTTGAGTAGCTGTATAAAAAGTTTTCCTGAGATATAGGTCCAAAATTCACGTTGTGCATTTTCATGTACATTCACAGATTCTGAAAAGAAAGTCAAAATAAATACCAACATCAACAAAAACAAAAAAGCGGAAAAATATGTCAAGAAACTGTTGCGATGACTCAAATGTCTAATGGGGCTCTGGAAAGAAAACGGTCGTGCCATCTTGGCCCTGTGATGATTCACCTCTCCCCCATCCCTGCTCTGCCCCCTTCCTCTTGACAGCTTGTGGGGAATAAAGAGGGGGTGGAGGGTGAACGGAGGAGGGGAGGGGTGCTATGTTTTATGGGCCGTTCGTTTCTTCAAATGTTCTCTCAGGTTCAGATTTTGTTCACGGAGGTAAATCTCCATAAAACTCGAGTTGTTCCCCTTTGGTGGATGATATCCAAGATCGGAATATGTCACAGGTTCTCATTCTCTAATGGTTTTAGAAATCGGTTAAGGGTTTTTGGCTTGCAAAATAACGACACTTCGTTATTTAGAAAACTTACCCTTTGATCAAAAACCTCACTTTCGAATAAAACCAAATAGAAAAAAACCCACTGCAGCTGACAACGTTAGTTCTAGTTTTCAGTTTTCCTGAAAGATGCCAACCATGTGCAATATTTTGAAATTTAGTAGGTGATATCTAGCATAAAGTAGATTTTAAAATTGGGGCAAATGCTTTATGACCAAATGCACACTAATAATGTGAGGGCAAAACCTCGAATCGTGCTGGAAAGGTCACCTTCTATCCAGAAATTCTGTGCTAGGAATTCCTCCCTCTTTTCTATCCATCTCTTTGTTTCAGTCATATTTTCTTACATTTTCACCCCCTTCTTGTCTATTTTCTGCCTTCTTGGCTTATTCCTCCTCCTTTTTTTTTTTTTAACCAGAAATACTTAACAGAACACTTCTTCCCAAGGTTGAAGTCGGATGTGCTGGTCCTAACTTGTCAGGCGCTTAACGGCAGCGCATCGCATTTTCACTCCTATGAAAAACAACAATAGATGCTGTCTGAGCGTTCCAGGAAGAAGAAAACAATGAATCCACGCACAGTCTTAAAATAAAAGTATTTGTTTTATGCGAAAGGCCAGTGCTGCCTGTTAAAAGAATGTAGGCCTACACACAAATATAGTTGGGAGACAGGGACAGAACTGCATATGTAAGAGCATGCTTATAACGTGTGGACAGTAAAGCAAGCAATGTTCAGCTGTCGTTAGGGTTTTGCCACAGTCAGAAGCTGAATCGTTTTCTATATGACCATCAAACATGTCCATTCTCAGGTGAATTACCCGCCTATTCCTCTCACCAAAATAAAAGTAGATGGGCACCACAGCTAACAAATAACCATTTTAACTGGCTTAAGGAGCTACTGTTTTCATGTATTCATGTGAAGTTTTCCAGTGCTTTGAAGTTGAAGGAAGGAAAGATTCTTTTCGATGTGATTCAGTATTGCACTTTGGTACATTGCACTCTAGGCGTTTCTTTCTTGGTGAAGATTTCTGTCAGAAACCAAACCGTATCAGCTAGATAACAGCGACTATTTGCTTGACTATGATTCGCGGATTAGAAACTACTTGACAAAACAGTATGAAGTACATAAAAGAAACAGGAATGAATAAGAGGGTTAAGCACGGAGCGTATCAAGTGCCCATCTCAGCGTTCATACTTTTATTACCTACCCATCAAAGAAAAGGAGCACTCATAAAAAAAATGAATGCTTTAAGCTTTAGGATCAGAGAGAGAGAGAGAGAGAGGAGAGAGAGAGAGAGAGAGAGAGAGAGAGAGAGAGAGAGAGAGAGAGAGAGAGAGAGAGAGAGAGAGAGAGAGAGAGAGAGAGAGAGAGAGAGAGAGAGAGAGAGAGAGAGAGAGAGAGAGAACCACTTTAAAACAGAGAGGTGGACAGAGGGCGTTTGGACAAGTAAAAAACAAAAACGAAAAGAATGAAATGAAAGAAAAAAGAAAAGGACGGGCAGAAGAAGTGGTGGTGTTAAAAGCTTAAAGAAGAAAGTGGCAAGAAAAACGACAACAGTAACAACGATAAGAGCAGGCAGCAGCAGCAACAACAACAGCAACAACAATAGCAAAAATAAGATAGAAAAGAGGACATTTCTAGCAGATAATTTCTACAATGTAAGGAGGATACTGTGCAGGAGGCAAGAAAACAGCAGCAGCAGCAGCAACAACAACAACAATTACAATAACAACAATAACAGCAACAACAAAACAACAACAACAACAGCAAAAAAAGATAGAAAACAGGACATTTCTAGCAGATAATTTCTACAATGTAAGGAGGATACTGTGCAGGAGGCAAGAAAACAGCAGCAGCAGCAGCAGCAGCAGCAGCAACAACAACAATTACAATAACAACAGCAGCAGCAGCAACAATAACAACAACACCACCACCAAAAATAAGATAGAAAAGAGGACATTTCTAGCAGAGAATTTCTACAAGGTAAGGAGGATACTGTTGGTAATGAATGAAAGCCTTCAGCATCCCCACAGGTAAGGAGCGAAACACGTAACCTGGCGGATTTGTTGAACAAGCTGCATCCCCGCACACCTCATGCTGCTACACCGTAAGGGATTTACAAGCACACCCGAATGCTGTATGTTCAATCCTCCTTAAGTCAGCCTCGTCGTGACGTCACCGGCGATATCCAAATTTTTCCTTTTTTTTTCCTTAAGGAGAAAAATGTGTGCATTAAAACAATTTGTTCCCCTTCCACTGAAAAAAAGCTTTGACAGGGTAATGTTTTTTTTTCTGTACACGTTAAAAAAAACAAATACACAAACAACCATCCTCTAAAAAAAAAGAAGAGAAAACAAGAACAAAACGAAAAAAACAACAAACATTTAAAACAATGTAGCTGTATTGCCAAAGACGTCATACCTAACCCGACTTCGCAAGGATTGAGCATAATAAGCGAGAAAAATGGGGGACTGGTAGAATATGCCAGAAAGGGGACGGGGGTGGAGGTTTTTTTAGGGGGGGAGAGGGGGAGTAGGAGAGGGTGTTAGAGGATGCAGGACAGGGGCTGTGGAGGCATGAAAAGAGGTAACAGGAAAAGAAATGATCAACTGAAGCCCCCGCAGATGTGTTTTTCGTTTTTGTGGAGATTTATTCGCTGTAAAGAAAGATAAATAGGCGGGTAGAAACAGTTGGTGTTTCCAATGCATGGCTGCTACACACGTAAGCATTCGCGTTCTCTACTTGGCTCAGTCAGTCAGTCAGTCTGTCTGTCTGTCTGTCTGTATCTGTCTGCCTGCATATGTCTCAGTGTCTACAAGTCTATCTCTCTTTGTGTCTTTCTCTGTGCCTCCCCTGTCTCCCCCTCTCTCTCCTTCGCTCTCCTGCACCCCCTCTCCCTGCCCCCTCCCTCTACCCCTCCTCCCCGCTCCCCCCCCCCCCTTCTCTAACTGCATCTGCATGCGTGCCTGCCTGGTCGTCTGACTGCCATGAATTATACCTTTTACTAATGCTCTCCTATACGTCCTAAAACATTCACTGTTGATTAAAAAGTCCCTTATCAAGGACAATTTTAACTTGTTCACCCACAATCTCAGTATCAAGTTTGATGTTGCTGTGATTACTGTTGTTGTGACTTCTGCTGTTGTTGTTCATGGTGTTATTATCATTTTGAACTATGTTGTTGTTACTGTTTATTGTTTGTTTGCTCTTGTTGGTGTTGGTATTGCTGCTGTTTTTTGTTGTTGTTGCTGCTGCTGATGTTGATGTTGTTACTGGTGAAGCTGCTGTTGAGTTGTTGTTTTTTTGTTAAACAAAAAAAATCAAGTCATAGATGTATTCAACCTGCCGACCAGCAAACTCATCACACGGTCAGTTCTGAATTTATGTACATCTTCAACTGGTTATTAAAGCTCTCTTGACCTGTGATAAAGCCTTGAATTACCGTATACTAAGCATCTCTCCATCTGAGACCATCACTCCTTTCTGAGGAGGCTTGTAGCGGAGTATGCTGTTTTAGTTACCTACTTTCCAAGTTTACAGTTGTTTTATAGACAGTCTCTCTCTCTCTCTCTCTCTCTCTCTCTCTCTCTCTCTCTCTCTCTCTCTCTCTCTCCTCTCTCTCTCTCTCTCTCTCTCTCCTCTTCTCTCTCTCTCTCTCTCTCCTCTGTCTGTATCTGTATGTATGTATGTATGTATGTATGTATGTATGTATGTATGTATGTATGTATGTATGTATGTATGTATGTATGTATGTATGTATGTATGTATGTATGTATGTATGTATGTGTGTGTGAGTGTGAGTGTGTGTGTGTGTGTGTGTGTGTGTGTGTGTGTGGTGTGTGTACAGTGTGTGTGTAGTATGCGTGCGTGCGTGTGTGTATGTAGTGACTGTGTGTGTAATTTGATTGAGTCATTAGTTGTTTAGCTCCCTGTATGAGGGTGCGTGCGTGCGTGTGTGCGTGTGTGTATGTGTGTACTTTCCCACGCACATATACTAAGCATATAATTATAAAAGGAGGAAGAGAGAGCTACGCAGAATATCATATTCCCTTTTCTCACCTGTTCTCAAAGCTGATAGGCCCGTTCTGCTGTCGTTAATAGGACTTTGAGTGTGTGTGTGTGTGTGTGTGTGTGTGTGTGTGTGTGTGTGTGTGTGGTGCGCGCGTGCGCCTGTGTGTGCACGCGCGTCTGTGTGCATGCATGCGTAAATGGACGTGCATCTGTGTGTGTATGTGCGTATATATGTCTGTATGTTTTTCTGTCTGTCTGTCTGTCTGTCTGCCTGTATGTTGCGGGTGTGCACGTGAGCGCACGCGCGTGTGTTTATGCACATGCGTGCACACGCGGGTGTGAAGGTGCTGGCTTTTTGTGCACACGTGTGTTTGACAGTCCCTCTGACATTAAGTGTGCTTTCATTGCTGGACAGATTAATCAGGGGGCCATAATGCCAAATGGCTGCACGGACTCTAAAAAGACCGAGTGTGGCCCCTGTACTGTCAACCTGCCTCTCTGTTTGCAGATGTCTGTCTGTCTGTCTGTCTGTCTGTTTGTTTGTCTGTCGGTCTGTGTGTTTGTCTGTTTGTCTGTCTTGTCTGTCTGTTTGTCTGTTTGTGACTGAGTATATATTGTTACCTGCATGTGACATGCATGAATTCGTGTGTGTGTGTGTGTGTGTGTGTGTGTGCGTGCGTGTGTGCGTGCGTTCGTGCGTGTGTGTATATGCGCACATGTGTGTATTAGTGCATACTTACTCAAACTTCCATGCGTGTCTGCGCATACGCACGCACGCACACATACGGACGATTCCAAACGCGCGCGAATGCACTTTACAGCGAAAAAAAAAAAGTAGGCTACGGCAAACTTTCAACAAGCATATTTTGCCCAGTGTATGTATAGCAGCGCCGACAACAAACTGCATCCAAGAGGCAGCAGAAACAGCCAGCCTTCAACCTTACCTGCCTGTTATGTCTGTATCTGTACTTTACTTCCCAGTACTGCCTGACTGATGCAGCCTGCTCTCAGGTGCCTGCCTGCCAAAACCAACACACGGTGGGGCAGGGATAATATTTACCCTGGGGGTAGAATGACGCTTTACTTCTTCAACATTTTAACTACTCTAGCATCAGTGCCGTAATAAATAGTAAAGGTAAAAAGTTAAAGGTTTTCCCATAACCTGTATGAGGCATCAGAGACCTCAGCTTCTCTAAGGGCCAGCGTATTGAGGGCGGCTGCCCATCTTCTCTCCCTCGCTGCTTTACCTTCCCTGACCCTAAAGAGGGCAGGTACCGATTCACAGCTGGGTGAACTGGGGGACTGTGCTGAAGCCAATGCACACAGACAGTCACCCATCCACTTGGTAACCAGGCTCTATGCTGCTTAGCCTTAGTTTATGGAAAGCGAGTGCTCTGACCACTGAGCTATCCCGTCCCCGATGCTGTGATAAATAAATTACTAACACGCTAGATTCAACCAGGGGTAGAATAGAGAGTATGGGTTCTGCTCGCTACTAGCACCGGCTGTGTGTATTCTTGTGTCGGTTTAGCCTTTGAAGTGGAACATGAAGGGCCGGGTGTTTATACCGTGTTTCAGTCAGCTGACGCTGGTTGCTGCAGTACTAAGTAACAAGGCAGGGCAGTGTTGTAGCAGCTACATTGGTATAGGGCAATGGGGGGAGAAAATGTGTCATCATCATAGACATTAGTCATTGGAGTCTGGGTTTCTTCTTGTTCTTGTTATTGTTGTTGTTGTTCTTCTTCTCTCTATCATGCTGTATCGTCACACACACACACACACACACACACACACACACACACACACACACACACACACACACACACCACACAAAAGCACCATTCCCAACAACTCCAGCATACATACATAGATCTAGATAGATACCAGATCACCCCTATCCCACAGACCTGGCTTTTTTATATTTTCCCGAGAGCCCTGACCAGACCCCAACTTTTTGATTGATAGCAGCAGCATGGAAAAGGACGAATCACCAGGAGTCCACAGATGTCTGTCTGTCTGTCTGTCCTGCTTTCTATCATCATCTATCTGCTGATGCTACTGCTGCACTACCATGTATACCAGTTCACTCTTAGTTAATTGAAATCCTGTGTAAACATCGTCCCTTGAGGTCCCACTTCAAAAGAAACAGAACAAAAACACACTCTCTATCTCTCTGTGAAGTACTTGAAGCTGCCCCTACTTTTAGTTCTACCCACCTAGGATAAAATGTTGGCAGGCTTGTTTAATTAAAAATGCAGCAGGGAGAAATCTGGGTTGACACAGTTCGAGACTATGCTGACGTCTTCAGTTGTTTTTAGAATGTCTTAAAAAGCAGTAAATACACCTGATCAGATCAAACGCATGCACACGCGCCTGCGGGCGCGCGCGCACACACACACACACACACACACACACACACACACACACACACACACACACACACACACACACACACACACACACACACACACACGAGATAAATAGAATAGCAAAAAAAAAAAAACCCACCAGCCAAGTAGCCTACACAGACAGACAGACACAAAGGCAATTCTTTACATCCCTAGTTTGTTCACCCAGCACACATAACACAGGGGTAGCCCCCCCCCCCCCCCCCCCCCCGCTGCTGCATGTCTGTCATTCAAATTCAAATTCAAAATCAAAATACTTTATCATCTCTAAAACAGAGAAATTGCGGTGGGTTGCAAGCCATATATATATATATATATATATATATATATATATATATATATATATATATATATATATATATATATATATATATATATATATATATATATATGACATATATATATCGTCCCTTGAGGTCCCACTTCAAAAGAAACAGAACAAAAACACACTCTCTATCTCTCTGTGAAGTACTTGAAGCTACCCCTACTTTTAGGTATATATATATATATATATATATATATATATATATATATATATATATATATTATATATATATATATATATATATATATATATATATATATATATATATATATATATATGACAAACCGATTCCAAACTGTGGCAGTAAACAAGATTCATTCCACACCAACCAAACTAGAATGCGACTGTTCTAGGCCCTGTTCTCTTTACTCTCTATACTGCTCCCCTATCACATGTTATTAACCGTCATCAGATCAACCATCACTTTTATGCAGACGACTCTCAGATTCTAAGCAGTGATACACCTGAAAACCTGCCTTCTCTCTTGACAAATATGTCTTACTGCCTTCAAGATATCCAAAACTGGATGATACAGAACAAATTACAATTAAACGCAGATAAAACCGAATCCATGCTTGTAGGGACCAAACACAAACTGTCTTTTATCACAACAACTTCAATAGAATTCGACAATACGTCAGTCCCTCTATCCAGTGCTGTAAAGTATCTAGGAGTCGTTATTGACAACACACTCTCCATGCAAAAATTCATCACCCAGACCTGTCAGTCATGCTACTATCAACTACGGCGCATTAGTGCAATTCGAAAGTACCTGTCCACTGATGCAACATCCAAACTAGTCACTTCTCTTATTCTTTCACGTCTGGACTATTGCAATTCTCTTTTGGCTGGTCTGCCAGCATCATCTATCCACTCTCTCCAACGTATACAAAACTCTGCAGCTCGACTGGTCCTCAGAAAGAAAAAATCTGAACACATTACTCCTCTCTTGCAATCTCTCCACTGGCTGCCTGTGCCACAGAGAGTAAACTACAAGATCAGTACTCTCTGTTATAAATGTCTCCACAAAACAGCACCTTCCTACCTCTGTGAATGTCTTCACGTGTACACACCTTCTCGTTCCCTCCGCTCGGCTGCAGATACCCTATCCTTAAAAATTCCGAGATTCAACCTATCTACCGTTGGCCGCCGCTCTTTCTCTATTTCTGGTCCATCAATCTGGAATGACCTCCCTCTCTCCCGTCGGCAAAAGCCTACATATGACACTTTTAAATCCAACCTCAAGACATACTTGTTTCAAACCTAAGATTTTTGCCTTCTGTTTTCATCTCCTATTTGTCCCTGCCTTCAACAATTGAAATTCCATTCACCATGTAAAAATGTATAATCTCTATAAGTGTGTGTGTGTGTGTGTGTGTGTGTGTGTGTGTGTGTGTGTGTGTGTGTGTGTGTGTGTGTGTGTGTGTGTGCGTGTGTGTGTGTGTGCGTGTGTGTGTGTGTGTGCGCGTGCGTGCGCGCGCGTGTGTGTGCTTTCGTACTTGCTAGAATTATTTATTGTCATTGGTTGTTTGTTGTGAGGGTCGAGTGCAAGCGCTTTGATTTGTTTTTACAAGATATAGCGCTATATAAATTCCATGTATTATATTATTATTATTATATATATATATATATATATATATATATATATATATATATATATATATATATATATATATATATATATATATATAATCTGTGGCTCATGGAGCAGACTGTCAGACAGACAACCTCAGTCACAATGCAACATCAGTACTGACTCAACTCTCCCCAAAAGTCCTTCGGATGAGACTATAAACCGAGGTCCCATATGTGAACGCACGCTGAACATCTTGCGCACACGTTAAATCCTGTTCCACTTTTCGTAAGAGTAGGCCATTGTGTGCTGGTGGGAAAGATGACAAAATTTACAAAACTGCATACACACGGAGACTGGATGTGAAAAAGCACATGAGTGCTTATTCCATTATCCTCAATATAAAAGAATGAATTTTTTTTTAAATGAATGCAACGGCCACCTCTCGGGAAGTCCTTGCCATTACACTGCCTGCCCACCTCGTCAACCTTGGAACAGACAAACAGACTTACAGACAGATAGACAGACCTACAGACAGACCTACAGACAGACCTACAGACAGACAGACTGCAGACAGGGCACAAATCACAATGGCCACCTCTGAGGTGGGCCTTTCCATCACCTGCCACCCTGCCTACCCCGTAAACCTTGGTACAGACAGACAGACAGACAAGGCAGACAGACACGACAGGCACACACACAAACACACACAGGAGGACATGCGCGCGTGTGCACACACACACACACACACACACACGCACACACACACAGAGGGGCCACACACAAACGCACACGCGTGTGCATGTGCGCATATGCACACACATAGACACATATAGACATATACACACACATACACCACTCTCTCTCTCTCTCTCTCTCTCTCTCTTCTCTCTCTCTCTCTCTCTCTCTCTCTCTCTCTCTCTCTCTCTCTCTCTCTCACACACACACACACACACACACACACACACACACACACCGACCCTCCCTCCCCCCCCCCCCCCCCCCACACACACACGCACAAAGAAGAAGGATGTTTCCCACGAAGAACAAAGGGCCAGAACCACCAGCACGTTAAAGTAATGGGGTGAACCCTTTGAAGTGAAATGAGTCAGGTCATTGTGCTGACCTTTGCAACAGTCTCAGTGAACGGCCCAGCCACCTACTTCCCTTGATATACATGTATATATCTACTGACTCATTCCGGATAGCTTTGATGT
>JASPKP010004402.1:0-17710 GCA_030674155.1 Stramonita haemastoma | reverse complement strand
AAAAAAAATTATTTTCTCAAAAACAATTTAAAGGGTTAGGAAAATCAACCCACTTTTGTCCCCTTTGAAAAAAAATACCATGATTTGATGCCTCCGTCCACGTGTAGAAACCCCTGAGACATCCACCATGTTTTCCCCTTCAGAGATGTTTTTTCACCCCCCTCTGCAACACGAAACAGGCATCAGAAACACACTTCTATCAAAACACCACCCCAGTAAACATCAGAAACATACAAACATCAAACAAAACAAAACCCAAGTGAATCTATTATATTAAAAGTTGAACAGATGTTAAATTAAAAGAAGAAAGTCCCATATAAAAACCAGGTTTTTCAGCAATTATCCATAAATGAAAAAGGGAAAATAAAAACCACCTTATTTCACCTCTTTCATCCTCAACAAGGGATCAGTGAGTGTATCAGGGCAATACAACCAGGCCACATTACGGCAAAACAGCTGTGACAATGTCTGCATCATCAAAGAAGAGCACAACAAAAATCACACAACAGGCAATGCAATGAACACAAACATGCATGCATGCACGCACATACATGCGCGTGCATGCTCAAACACAGCACTCATAGTGATAAAGATGGGGTGGTTTTTGAAGAGTATGGGCAGATTATGAGGGGGAAGACCTTGGGTAGGAAAAAATGTGGTTTGAGGAAGGATTTGTATACTTAACACATAGCACTTGTGTATACCAAAACCACTCATGATAATATAAAACACGCTATAAAAACAATATACATTAGCAAATTCACAGGCAAATTCTTAACTTATTCATAAAAAAGTACAAACTATTTCTTTTAAAAACCATAATAAAAAACATTACTCTTCTCTAACAATTCTGAATGATTTGTGAAAATAATCACAGTGACTTTTGTACCTTTTCCAAAAAAAATATCCACGACTAATGCCTCCCGTCCATTGGTGGAGAAACTCTGAAACATCCATCCTGCTTCCCTTCAGAGATGTCTTCACCCCCCTCTGCACACACAGAAACAGGCATCAGAAACACACTTCTATCAAACACACACACCAGTACACACCAGTACACATCAGAAACATACAAACATCAAACACACAGAAGCAAGTGTATCTAATATCACTGAGAGTGAACAGACATTAAATTGAGGAAGCAAGTGTATATCAAAACCAGGATTTCAACAATCCTACATAAACAAGAAGACATCAGAAACACCTTTATTTCACCTATATCCTCCTTGTAGACCATGGGGGCACCACTGAAGATCACAAACATACACACATCAAATACAGAAAGAAGTGTACATCAGAATAAACCATTCATTAATTACACCAAACCAAGTATACATCAGGAACCCACATTCTTCAAACACACAGAAAAGTATACACTAAACAAAACCACACACAAAGGAATTGTTACTTACATGCCAACTTCAATTCCGTGTGTCCAGTCTCCTATCCCTATTTCTCCGTTTTCAACCTTCTCGCAGTACAAAGTCTGTCAACAAACACACACATGATCAGCTCTTTGTTTTAATGCTCCAAACACAATTTCATTCATTCACAACAACCTGGCACAAATCATAACAGGCCTACAATGTTCCATGTTTATGACAATATTCTAAGACATGTTCAAAAATGAGTTGCAGCTGAACAGTGTCAAACAGATGAATAAAAAAAACAATAAATAACTGTGTGTAAGTGTTAAAGAATGTGAAAATATTAGGAGAATGAAACAACAAACAAGGGGTGGACAGATCATGGCAATACAAGGCAGCACAATACCAAGAGAAGAAATAAATCACGCAAAATATCTTATGTATACTACTAAAGTCAAATTCAACTACTTTATTATCTCAAATATACAGAAATTCAGGCAGGTTACAAGCCATACATAAAAACAGTAAACATCTAAACATAATATCACAGATTTTCATATACACAGCAACACAGGTTCCGAACATCAGCACACAACCATCACAATAAAAATAGCACCCACAAATCAGCCATACCTCAGCCAGTTATAAACTCACCAAGTAGTAAATTCACAAACTCTTCTGAGTGACTAGTATGCCCGCGCATGCACACACTCCCACATGGCTCGCACGCACGCCAACTCACACATGCACACACTGGAAACATTTGCACACATTTTTATGACATAAACCAAATTGTTATAACATATCATATGATAAGACAAATATCAGTTAAACCAGTACTCTATTCTATTATGATATTCAAAATAGTCTTTAGAAAAATCGCCCCCCCCCCCCCCCCCAAAAAAAAAAACCCCAAACACACGTGCATGCTCACACTTTTATGACTCAAACCAAAACTGTTTAACATGTTTGATTACACAAATATCAATGACATTAAATAGTACTACTACTATAGAATGGAATTTACATAAGGCTGACTCTCGTAAAGCAACTAATCAAGCCATTTAATTCAAATTATTTACATGCACATAACCAGTCCATGATTAAAAGGATTATAAAAATGCATAAATACACTCACATGTGCTACCACAGCATGCATAGACAAGGTGATAAAGATGTGACGGTTTTTGAAGAGTATGGGCAGATTATGAGTGGGATGGCCTTAGGCAGGAAATAAATGTGGTTTGAGAAAGGATTTGTAGACTTACACTTTACACTTGTGATAACAAAAATCACTCATGTTCATATAAAAACAAGCCATAAAAAACAATATACACTACAAATGCACAGGCAAATTCTTAACTTTTTCATAAAAAAGTACAAAACTATTTCTTTTAAAAATCATTAAAAAAAAAAATTCACTCTTCTCTAACAACTGCGAATGATGTGTGAGGAAAATTACAGTGACTTTTGTACCTTGAAAAAAATATCCACGACTGACGTCTCCAGTCCACTGATGTAGAAACTCAGAAACGTCCATCTTGCTTCCCTTCAGAGATGCTTTCACCCCCACTCTGCACACACAGAAACAGGCATCAGAAAACACACTTCTATCAAACACACATACACACCAGTACACATCACAAATACTACAAACGTCAAACACACAGAAGCAAGTGTATCTAATATCACTGAGAGTGCACAGACATTAAATTGAAGAAGCAAGTGTATATCAAAACCAGGATTTCAGCAACCATACATAAACGAGGACATCAGAAACACCTTTATTTTACCAATCTCGTCCGTGTTGACCATGGGGGCACCACTGAAGATCACAAACATACACACATCAAATACAAAAATAAGTGTACATCAGAAAAGAAGCCCTCATTAAACCATGTATACATCAGGAAGCCAGGTTCTTCAACCATGTATACATCAGGAAGCCAGGTTCTTCAAACACACAGAAAAGTATACACTAAACAAAACCACACACAAAGGAACAGTAACTTACATGCCAACTTCAATAGCTTCTGTCCAAACTCCTATGCCTATTTCTCCATCTCCAACCTTCTCGCAGTGCAAAGTCTGTCAACAAAAACACACATCATCAGCTCTTAGAAAGATATGTTCAAAAATGAGTTGCAGCTGAACACAGTGTCAAACAGATGAAAAATAAAAAAAAGATAACTGTCTGTAAGTGTTTAAAGAATGTGAAAATATCAGGAGAATGAAACAACAAACAAGGAGTGGACAGAGCATGGCAACACAAGGCAACACAATACCAAGAGAAGAAATAAATCACGCAAAATATTTTACGTATACTGCTAAATTCAATTCTACTACTTTATTATCTCAAATACACAGAAATCAGGCGGGTTACAAGCCATACATAAAAACAGTAAACATCTAAACATGATATCACAGATTTTCATATACACCGCAACACAGGTTCCAAACACTAGCATGCAACCATCACAAAAAAGCACCCACAAATCAGCCATACCTCAGCCAGTTAAAAACTCACCCAAGTAGTAAATTCACTAACACTTCTGCGCGCACTAGTATGCCCACGCATGCACACTCCCACATGGCTCGCACACACACCAACTCACACTTACACACACTGGAAACATTCGCACAAATGCGCATGCATTTTTATGACATAAACCAAATTCTTATAACATATCAAATGATAAGACAAATATCAATTAAATTAGTACTGTATTCTACTAAGATATTCAACATAGTCTTTAGGAAAAAAAAACCCACAAAAACCCCACCATGCACACATGCGCGTGCTCACATTTTAATGACATAAACCAAAACTGTTACATGTTGTATGATTAAACAATGGAATTTATATAGCGCTGACTCTTGTAAAGCAACTTCAAAGCCCTTACATTCAAATCATTTACATGCACATAACCGTCCATGATTAAAATGAACAAATACCAAGTTCATAAATACACACACGAAATGTGCAAGCACAGCATGCATAGGCAAGGTGATAAAGATGGGGTGGTTTTTGAAGAGCAAGGGCAGATTATCAGGGGGAAGACCTTGGGTAGGAAATAAATGTGGTTTGAGAAAGGATTTATATACTTACACTTTACACTTGTGTACACCCAAATCACTCATGTTCATACAAAAACCCATAAAAAATAATATACACTAGCAAATGCACAGGCAAATTCTTAACCATAAAAAGTACAAACTATATTCTTTTAAAAACCATATAAACAAATTTCTTCTCTAACAACTCTGAATGATGTGTGAGGAAAATCGCAGTGACTTTTGTACCTTTTGAACAAAATATCCATGACTGATGCCTCCCATCCATTGTGTAGAAACTCTGAAACATCCATCCTGCTTCCCTTCAGAGATGTCTTCACCCCCTCTCTGCACACACAGAAACAGGCATCAGAAACACACTTCTACTAAACACACACACCACTACACACCAGAAACATACAAACATCAAACACACAGAAGCAAGTGTATCTAATATCACTGCGAGTGAACAGACATTAAATTGAAGAAGGCAAGCGTATATCAAAACCAGGATTTCAGCAATCCTACATAAATGAAAAGACATCAAAAACACCTTTATTTCACCCATATCCTCCTTGTAGACCATGGGGGCACCACTGAAGATCAAAACATACACACATCAAATACAGAAGTAAGTGTACATCAGAATAAACCATTCATTAATTACACCAAACCAAGTACTACATCAGGAACCCACATTCTTCAAACACACAGAAAAGTATACACTAAACAAAACCACACACAAAGGAATTGTTACTTACATGCCAACTTCAATTCCGTGTGTCCAGTCTCCTATGCCTATTTCTCCGTCTCCAACCTTCTAGCAGTGCAAAGTCTGTCAACAAACACACACATGATCAGCTCTTTGTTTTTATGCTGCAAACACAATTTTATTCATTCACAACGACCTGGCACAAATCATAAAAGGCCTACAACATTCCATGCTTATGACAGTATTCTAAGATAGGTGCAAAAATGAGTTGCAGCTGAACACAGTGTCAAACAGATGAATAAAAAAACAATATATAACTGTGTGTAAGTGTTAAAGAATGTGAAAATATTAGGAGAATGCAACAACAAACAAGGAGTGGACAGAGCATGGCAATACAAGGCAACACAATACCAAGAGAAGAAATAAATCACGCAAAATATCTTATGTATACTGCTCAGTTCAAATTCAACTACTTTATGATCTCACATACACAGAAATTCAGGCGGTTACAAGCCATACATAAAAACAGTAAAATCTAAACATAACATCACATATCTATACACCACAACACAGGTTCCAAACATCAGCACGCAACCATCACAATAAAAATAGCACCCACAAATCAGCCATACCTCAGTCAGTTAAAAACTCACCCAAGTAAATTCACTAACACTTATTAGTGCACTAGTATGCCTACACATCCACACACTCCCACATGGCTTGCACGCACCCCAACTCACACTTACACACACTGGAAACATTTGCACACATGTGCACACATTATAAAGACATAAACCAAACTCTTATAACATATTATATAATAAGACAAATATCATTTAAATTAGTACTGTATTCTACCAAGATATTCAACATGGTTTTTAGGAGACAAAAACCCACACACGTGCGTGCTTGCATTTTTATGACATAAACCAAAACTGCTATAACATGTTGTATGATTAAACAAATATCAAGGAAATTAAATACGACTTCTACTACAGTATGGAATTTATATAGCGCTGACTCTTGTAAAGCAACTTCAAAGCCCTTACATTCAAATCACTTACATGCACATAACCGTCCATGATTAAAATGAACAAATACCAAATTTATGAAATGCAAACACGAAATGTGCAAGCACAACATGCATAGGCAGGGTGATAAAGATGGGGTGGTTTTTGAAGATAATGGGTAGATTATGAGGGGAAGACCATGGGTAGGAAATAAATGTGGTTTGAGGAGGGATTTGTATACTTACACACAGCACTTGTGTACACCAAAATAACTCATGTTAATACAAAAACAAGCCATAAAAAAATCATATACACGAGCAAATGCACAGGCAAATTCTTAACCATAAAAAGTACAAACTATTTCTTTTAAAAACCATACTAAACAAATTTCTTCTCTAACAACTGCGAATGATGTGTGAGGAAAATCACAGTGACTTTTGTACCTTGAACAAAATATCCATGACTGATGCCTCCCATCCATTGGTGTAAAAACTCTGAAACATCCATCCTGCTTCCCTTTAGAGATGTCTTCACCCCCCTCTGCACACACAGGCATCAGAAACACACTTCTATCAAACACACACCACCAGTACACATCAGAAACATACAAACATCAAACACACAGGACAGCCTAGTGGTCAGAACATTGCGCTGGCAATTTGACAACCCGGGTTCGAGTCCAGTCAAGGAAATTTTTATCCTGGAGTTAACATCAGTGCTGACTCCACTCTCCCCAAAAGTCCTTCGGATGAGACTTTAAACCGAGGCCCCGTGTGCGAAAGCACGCAGAACACCTTGTGCACACGTTAAATCCTGTTCCGCTTTTCGTAAGAGTAGGCCATCGTGTGCCGATGGGAACAGATGACAATATTTACAAAACTGCATACACATGGGACCGGATGAATAAAAGCACATGATTGCTTATTCTGTTATCCTCGATATAAAAAAAAAAAAAAAAAAATCACTGAGAGTGAACAGACGTTAAATTGAAGAAGCAAGTGTATATCAAAACCGGTATTTCAGCAATCCTACATAAACAAGAAGACATCAGAAACACCTTCATTTCACCTATATCCTCCTTGTACACCATGGGGGCACCACTGAACATCACAAACATACACACATCAAATACAGAAAGAAGTGTACATCAGAATAAAGCATTCATTAATTACACCAAACCAAGTCTACATCAGGAACCCACATTTTTCAAACACACAGAAAAGTATACACTAGACAAAACCACACACAAAGGAATTGTTACTTACATGCCAACTTCAATTCCATGTGTCCAGTCTCCTATGCCTATTTCTCTGTCTTCAACCTTCTTGCAGTGCAAAGTCTGTCAACAAACACACACATGATCAGCTCTTTGTTTTCATGCTCCAAACACAATTTCATTCATTCACAACTATCTGCCACAAATCATAAAAGGCCTACAACGTTCCATGTTTATGACAATATTCTAAGACATGTTCAAAAATGAGTTGCAGCTGAACACAGTGTCAAACAGATGAATAAAAAAAAAAGATAACTGTGTGTAAGTGTTTAAAGAATGTGAAAATATTAGGAGAATGAAACAACAAACAAGGGGTGGACAGATCATGGCAATACAAGGCAACACAATACCAAGAGAGGAAATAAATCACACAGAATATCTTATGTATACTACTAAAGTCAAATTCAACTACTTCATTATCTCAAATATACAGAAATTCAGGCAGGTTACAAGCCATACATAAAAACAGTAAACATCTAAACATAATATCACAGATTTTCATATACACCGCAACAAAGGTTCCGAACATCAGCACGCAACCATCACAATAAAAATAGCACCCACAAATCAGCCATACCTCAGCCAGTTATAAACTCACCCAAGTAGTAAATTCACAAACTCTTCTGAGTGACTAGTATGCCCGCGCATGCACACACTCCCACATGGCTCCCACGCACGCCAACTCACACATACACACACTGGAAACATTTGCGCACATTTTTATGACATAAACCAAATTGTTATAACATATCATATGATAAGACAAATATCAGTTAAACCAGTACTCTATTCTATTATGATATTCAAAATAGTCTTTAAGAAAAATCCCCCCCCCCCAACAAAAAAAAACCCCCAAACACACGTGCATGCTCACACTTTTATGACTCAAACCAAAACTGTTTAACATGTTTGATTACACAAATATCAATGACATTAAATAGTATTACTACTATAGAATGGAATTTACATAAGGCTGACTCTCGTAAAGCAACTAATCAACGCCATTTAATTCAAATCATTTACATGCACATAACCGTCCATGATTAAAAGGATTATAAAAATGCATAAATACACTCACATGTGCTACCACAGCACGCATAGACAAGGTGATAAAGATGGGTGGTTTTTGAAGAGTATGGGCAGATTATGAGGGGATGACCTTAGGCAGGAAATAAATGTGGTTTGAGAAAGGATTTGTAGACTTACACTTAAGACTTGTGATAACAAAAATCACTCATGTTCATATAAAAACAAGCCATAAAAAACAATATACACTACAAATGCACAGGCAAATTCTTAACTTTTTCATAAAAAAGTACAAAACTATTTCTTTTAAAAACCATTATTAAAAAAAAATCACTCTTCTCTAACAACTGCGAATGATGTGTGAGGAAAATTACAGAGACTTTTGTACCTTGAAAAAAATATCCACGACTGACGTCTCCAGTCCACTGGTGTAGAAACTCAGAAACGTCCATCTTGCTTCCCTTCAGAGATGCTTTCACCCCCACTCTGCACACACAGAAACAGGCATCAGAAACACACTTCTATCAAACACACATACACACCAGTACGCATCACAAATATATAAACGTCAAACACACAGAAGCAAGTGTATCTAATATGTGACGCTCCACCACATAATGAGACGGAGTGCACATGAAGTCAATTTTCAGTTATTGACATGTTATTAATGTCCAATAAAGTGGCTATCAAATACAAAAAACAGATTGAAAATCGGACAATTCTGTGCAACATTATTACAAATTGAAATGATAGATTGCAGGATGTGACAAAATGAGAAAGGACAAGTTTATTTTAGTAACAGGTTGTCAGAATAAGTGCTTTGGTATTTTCAAAACACATTTAAAAGCAAAAGGAATAAAAAGTATGCCTTGATATTTCATTATAAGGTAGATAAATGGATATAGTTTAATGATCAATCAAAATCTCAAAATTGACAACTTGACCCCCACCTGCCTTTAAAGGCTCCTAGCGCAAAATTGGGTAATGTGCTAAGCGACTCATTTCGTGGTGGAGCGTCACATATCACTGAGAGTGAACAGACGTTAAATTGAGGAAGCAAGTGTATATCAAAACAAGGATTTCAGCAACCATACATAAACGAGGACATCAGAAACACCTTTATTTTACCTATCTCATCCGTGTCAACCATGGGGGCACCACTGAAGATCACAAACATACACACATCAAATACAAAAATAAGTGTACATCAGAAAAGCAGCCCTCATTAAACCATGTATACATCAGGAAGCCAGGTTCTTCAAACCATGTATTTCTTCAAAACATGTATACATCAGGAAGCCAGGTTCTTCAAACACACAGAAAAGTATACACTAAACAAAACCACACACAAAGGAACAATAACTTACATGCCAACCTCAATTGCTTCTGTCCAAACTCCTATGCCTATTTCTCCATCTCCAACCTTCTTGCAGTGCAAAGTCTGTCAACAAAAACACACATCATCAGCTCTTAGAAAGATATGTTCAAAAATGAGTTGCAGCTGAACACAGTGTCAAACAGATGAATAAAAAAAAATATATAACTGTGTGTAAGTGTTAAAGAATGTGAAAATATTAGGAGAATGAAACAACAAACAAGGGGTGACAGATCACGGCAATACAAGGCAACACAATACCAAGAGAGGAAATAAACACACAAAATATTTTATGTATACTACTAAATTCAAATTCAACTACTTTATTATCTCAAATACACAGAAATTCAGGCGTATTACAAGCCATAAATAAAAACAGTAAACATCTAAACATAACATCACAGATTTTCATATACACCGCAACACAGGTTCCGAACATTAGCATGCAACCATCACAAAAAAAGCACCCACAAATCAGCCATACCTCAGCCAGTTATAAACTCACCCAAGTAGTAAATTCACAAACACTTCTGCACGCACTAGTATGCCCACGCATGCACACTCCCACATGGCTCGCACACACACCAACTCACACTTACACACACTGGAAACATTCGCACAAATGCGCATGCATTTTTATGACATAAACCAAATTCTTATAACATATCAAATGATAAGACAAATATCAATTAAATTAGTACTGTATTCTACTAAGATATTCAACATAGTCTTTAGGGAAAAAAACCCCACCATGCACACATGCGCGTGCTCACATTTTAATGACATAAACCAAAACTGTTATATGTTGTATGATTAAACAATGGAATTTATATAGCGCTGACTCTTGTAAAGCAACTTCAAAGCCCTTACATTCAAATCATTTACATGCACATAACCGTCCATGATTAAAATGAACAAATACCAAGTTCATAAATACACACACGAAATGTGCAAGCACAGCATGCATAGGCAAGGTGATAAAGATGGGGTGGTTTTTGAAGAGCAAGGGCAGATTATCAGGGGGAAGACCTTGGGTAGGAAATAAATGTGGTTTGATAAAGGATTTATATACTTACACTTTACACTTGTGTACACCCAAATCACTCATGTTCATACAAAAACCCATAAAAAAGTAATATACACTAGCAAATGCACAGGCAAATTCTTAATCATAAAAAGTACAAACTATTTCTTTTAAAAACCATTATAAACAAATTTCTTCTCTAACAACTCTAAATGATGTGTGAGGAAAATCGCAGTGACTTTTGTACCTTCTTGAACAAAATATCCACGACTGATGCCTTCAGTCCACTGGTGTAGAAACTCTGAAACATCCATCCTGCTTCCCTTCAGAGATGTCTTCACCCCCCTCTGCACACACAGAAACAGGCATCAGAAACACACTTCTATCAAACACACACACCACTACACACCAGAAACATACAAACATCAAACACACAGAAGCAAGTGTATCTAATATCACTGCGAGTGAACAGACATTAAATTGAAGAAGCAAGTGTATATCAAAACCAGGATTTCAGCAATCCTACATAAACGAGAGGACATCAAAAACACCTTTATTTCACCTATATCCTCCTTGTAGACCATGGGGCACCACTGAACATCACAAACATACACACATCAAATACAGAAGTAAGTGTACATCAGAATAAAGCATTCATTAACTACACCAAACCAAGTCTACATCAGGAACCCACATTCTTCAAACACACAGAAAAGTATACACTAAACAAAACCACACACAAAGGAATTGTTACTTACATGCCAACTTCAATTCCTTGTGTCCAGACTCTATGCCTATTTCTCCGTCTCCAACCTTCTCGCAATGCAAAGTCTGTCAACAAACACACACATGCTCAGCTCTTTGTTTTTATGCTCCAAACACAATTTTATTCATTCACAACGACCTGGCACAAATCATAAAAGGCCTACAACATTCCATGCTTATGACAGTATTCTAAGATAGGTGCAAAAATGAGTTGCAGCTGAACAGTGTCAAACAGATGAATAAAAAAAACAATATATAACTGTGTGTAAGTGTTAAAGAATGTGAAAATATTAGGAGAATGCAACAACAAACAAGGAGTGGACAGAGCATGGCAATACAAGGCAACACAATACCAAGAGAAGAAATAAATCACGCAAAATATCTTATGTATACTGCTAAGTTCAAATTCAACTACTTTATGATCTCACATACACAGAAATTCAGGCGGTTACAAGCCATACATAAAAACAGTAAAATCTAAACATAACATCACATATCTATACACCACAACACAGGTTCCAAACATCAGCACGCAACCATCACAATAAAAATAGCACCCACAAATCAGCCATACATCAGTCAGTTAAAAACTCACCCAAGTAAATTCACTAACACTTATTAACGCACTAGTATTCCCACACATCCACACACTCCCACATGGCTTGCACACACCCCAACTCACACATACACACTGGAAACATTTGCACACATGTGCACACATTATAAAGACATAAACCAAACTCTTATAACATATTATATAATAAGACAAATATCATTTAAATTAGTACTGTATTCTACCAAGATATTCAACATGGTTTTTAGGAGACAAAAACCCACACACGTGCGTGCTTGCATTTTTATGACATAAACCAAAACTGCTATAACATGTTGTATGATTAAACAAATATCAAGGAAATTAAATACGACTTCTACTACAGTATGGAATTTATATAGCGCTGACTCTTGTAAAGCAACTTCAAAGCCCTTACATTCATATCACTTACATGCACATAACTGTCCATGATTAAAATGAACAAATACCAAATTTATGAAATGCAAACACGAAATGTGCAAGCACAACATGCATAGGCAGGGTGATAAAGATGGGGTGGTTTTTGAAGATAATGGGTAGATTATGAGGGGAAGACCAGGGGTAGGAAATAAATGTGGTTTGAGGAGGGATTTGTATACTTACACACAGCACTTGCATACACCAAAATAACTCATGTTAATACAAAAACAAGCCATAAAAAAATCATATACACTAGCAAATGCACAGGCAAATTCTTAACCATAACAAGCACAAACTATTTCTTTTAAAAACCATACTAAACAAATTACTCTTCTCTAACAACTCTGAATGATGTGTGAGGAAAATCGCAGTGACTTTTGTACCTTGAACAAAATATCCATGACTGATGCCTCCCATCCATTGGTGTAAAAACTCTGAAACATCCATCCTGCTTCCCTTTAGAGATGTCTTCACCCCCCTCTGCACACACAGAAACAGGCATCAGAAACACACTTCTATCAAACACACACACCAGTACACATCAGAAACATACAAACATCAAACACACAGGACAGCCTAGTGGTCAGAACATTGCGCTGGCAATTTGACAACCCAGGTTCGAGTCCAGTCAAGGAAATTTTTCTCCTGGAGTTAACATCAGTGCTGACTCCACTCTCCCCAAAAGTCCTTCGGATGAGACTTTAAACCGAGGCCCGTGTGCGAACGCACGCAGAACACCTTGCGCACACGTTAAATCCTGTTCCGCTTTTCGTAAGAGTAGGCCATCGTGTGCCGATGGGAACAGATGACAATATTTACAAAACTGCATACACATGGGGACCGGATGAATAAAAGCACATGATTGCTTATTCTGTTATCCTCGATATAAAAAAAAAAAAAAAAAATCACTGAGTGAACAGACGTTAAATTGAAGAAGCAAGTGTATATCAAAACCAGGATTTCAGCAATCCAAAATAAACAAGAAGACATCAAAAACACCTTTATTTCATCTATATCCTCCTTGTAGACCATGGGGGCACCACTGAACATCACAAACATACACACATCAAATACAGAAAGAAGTGTACATCAGAATAAAGCATTCATTAATTACACCAAACCAAGTCTACATCAGGAACCCACATTCTTCAAACACACAGAAAAGTATACACTAAACAAAACCAAACACAAAGAAATTGTAACTTACATGCCAACTTCAATTCTGTGTGTCCAGTCTCCTATGCCTATTTCTCCGTCTTCAACCTTCTCGCAGTGCAAAGTCTGTCAACAAACACACACATGATCAGCTCTTTGTTTTAATGCTCCAAACACAATTTCATTCATTCACAACGACCTGGCACAAATCATAAAAGGCCTACAACGTTCCATGTTTATGACAATATTCTAAGACATGTTCAAAAATGAGTTGCAGCTGAACACAGTGTCAAACAGATGAATAAAAAAAAAAAAGATAACTGTGTGGAAGTGTTAAAAAGAATGTGAAAATACTAGGAGAATGAAACAACAAACAAGGAGTGGACAGATCATGGCAATACAAGGCAACACAATACCAAGAGAAGAAATAAATCACGCAAAATATCTTATGTATATTACTAAAGTCAAATTCAACTACGTTATTATCTCAAATACACAGAAATTCAGGCGTATTACAAGCCATACATAAAAACAGTAAACATCTAAACATAATATCACAGATTTTCATATACACAGCAACACAGGTTCCGAACATCAGCACACAACCATCACAATAAAAAGAGCACCCACAAATCAGCCATACCTCAGCCAGCTATAAACTCACCCAAGCAGTAAATTCACTAACACTTCTGAGTGACTAGTATGCCCGCGCATGCACACACTCCCACATGGCTCGCACGCACGCCACCTCACACATACACACACTGGAAACATTTGCACACATTTTTATGACATAAACCAAATTGTTATAACATATCATATGATAAGACAAATATCAGTTAAACCAGTACTCTATTCTATTATGATATTCAAAATAGTCTTTAAGAAAAATCGCCCCCCCCCCCCCCCAACAAAAAAAAACCCAAACACACGTGCATGCTCACACTTTTATGACTCAAACCAAAACTGTTCAACATGTTTGATTACACAAATATCAATGACATTAAATAGTATTACTACTATAGAATGGAATTTACATAAGGCTGACTCTTGTAAAGCAACTAATCAACGCCATTTAATTCAAATCATTTACATGCACATAACCGTCCATGATTAACCCTCTAGCGTCCATGATTAAAAGGATTATAAAAATGCATAAATACACTCACATGTGCTACCACAGCACGCATAGACAAGGTGATAAAGATGTGACGGTTTTTGAAGAGTATGGGCAGATTATGAGTGGGATGGCCTCAGGCAGGAAATAAATGTGGTTTGAGAAAGGATTTGTAGACTTACACTTTACACTTGTGATAACAAAAATCACTCATGTTCATATAAAAACAAGCCATAAAAAACAATATACACTACAAATGCACAGGCAAATTCTTAACTTTTTCATAAAAAAGTACAAAACTATTTCTTTTAAAAACCATTATAAAAAAAAAAATCACTCTTCTCTAACAACTGCGAATGATGTGTGAGGAAAATTACAGAGACTTTTGTACCTTGAAAAAAATATCCACGACTGACGTCTCCAGTCCACTGGTGTAGAAACTCAGAAACGTCCATCTTGCTTCCCTTCAGAGATGCTTTCACCCCCACTCTGCACACACAGAAACAGGCATCAGAAACTCACCCAAGTAGTAAATTCACTAACACTTCTGCGCGCACTAGTATGCCCACGCATGCACACTCCCACATGGCTCGCACACACACCAACTCACACTTACACACACTGGAAACATTCGCACAAATGCGCATGCATTTTTATGACATAAACCAAATTCTTATAACATATCAAATGATAAGACAAATATCAATTAAAGTAGTACTGTATTCTACTAAGATATTCAACATAGTCTTTAGGAAAAAAAACCCACAAAAACCCCACCATGCACACATGCGCGTGCTCACATTTTAATGACATAAACCAAAACTGTTATATGTTGTATGATTAAACAATGGAATTTATATAGCGCTGACTCTTGTAAAGCAACTTCAAAGCCCTTACATTCAAATCATTTACATGCACATAACCGTCCATGATTAAAATGAACAAATACCAAGTTCATAAATACAAACACGAAATGTGCAAGCACAGCATGCATAGGCAAGGTGATAAAGATGGGGTGGTTTTTGAAGAGCAAGGGCAGATTATCAGGGGGAAGACCTTGGGTAGGAAATAAATGTGGTTTGAGAAAGGATTTATATACTTACACTTTACACTTGTGTACACCCAAATCACTCATGTTCATACAAAAACCCATAAAAAAGTAATATACACTAGCAAATGCACAGGCAAATTCTTAACAATAAAAAGTACAAACTATTTCTTTTAAAAACAATAATAATAAACAAATTTATTTTCTATCAACTCTAAATGATGTGTGAGGAAAATCACAGTGACTTTTGTACCTTCTTGAACAAAATATCCACGACTGATGCCTTCAGTCCACTGGTGTAGAAACTCTGAAACATCCATCCTGCTTCCCTTCAGAGATGTCTTCACCCCCCTCTGCACACACAGAAACAGGCATCAGAAACACACTTCTATTAAACACACACACCACTACACACCAGAAACATACAAACATCAAACACACAGATGCAAGTGTATCTAATATCACTGAGAGTGAACTGACGTTAAATTGAGGAAGCAAGTGCATATCAAAACCAGGATTTCACCAATCCTACATAAACGAGAGACATCAGAAACACCTTCATTTCACCTATATCCTCCTTGTAGACCATGGGGGCACCACTGATGATCACAAACATACACACATCAAATACAGAAGTAAGTGTACATCAGAATAAAGCATTCATTAATTACACCAAACCAAGTCTACATCAGGAACCCACATTCTTCAAACACACAGAAAAGTATACACTAAACAAAACCACACACAAAGAAATTGTTACTTACATGCCAACTTCAATTCCTTGTGTCCAGACTCTATGCCTGTTTCTCCGTCTCCAACCTTCTCGCAGTGCAAAGTCTGTCAACAAACACACACATGATCAGCTCTTTGTTTTTATGCTCCAAATACAATTTTATTCATTCACAACGACCTGGCACAAATCATAAAAGGCCTACAACATTCCATGTTTATGACAGTATTCTAAGATAGGTGCAAAAATGATTTGCAGCTGAACACAGTGTCAAACAGATGAATAAAAAAAATATATAACTGTGTGTTAGTGTTAAAGAATGTGAAAATATTAGGAGAATGCAACACTAAACAAGGGGTGGACAGATCATGGCAATACGAGGCAACACAATACCAAGAGAAGAAATAAATCACACAAAATATTTTATGTATATTACTAAAGTCAATTCTACTACTTTATTATCTCAAATACACAGATATTCAGGCGTATTACAAGCCATACATAAAAACAGTAAACATCTAAACATAATATCACAGATTTTCATATACACAGCAACACAGGTTCCGAAACATCAGCACACAACCATCACAATAAAAAGAGCACCCACAAATCAGTCATACCTCAGCCAGCTATAAACTCACCCAAGCAGTAAATTCACTAACACTTCTGAGTGACTAGTATGCCCGCGCATGCACACACTCCCACATGGCTCGCACGCACACCAACTCACACATACACACACTGGAAACATTTGCACACATTTTTATGACATAAACCAAATTGTTATAACATATCATATGATAAGACAAATATCAGTTAAACCAGTACTCTATTCTATTATGATATTCAAAATAGTCTTTAAGAAAAATCGCCCCCCCCCCCCCCCCCAACAAAAAAAAAAACCCAAACACACGTGCATGCTCACACTTTTATGACTCAAACCAAAACTGTTTAACATGTTTGATTACACAAATATCAATGACATTAAATAGTAATAGTATTACTACTATAGAATGGAATTTACATAAGGCTGACTCTC